>JAJLVP010000030.1:0-29899 GCA_030570435.1 Pichia ethanolica | reverse complement strand
CACAAATGCTCCAAATCCTGTACCTGCAAATATAAATCCCATTGCTGTACCTCTTTTTTTAGTAAAATATTGTGGTGCTAAATTAACAGGTTGTAAATATATTAATGAGGATCCAATTCCGACTAATATACCTTGTGTCAATGCAAATTCCCAAACATTTTTTGAAATGCTTGCTAAAAATAATCCTAATGAGAATAATGCACCACCTAAAAGCATTAATAACTTAAATGAAATAATTTTTTTCAATATAGGTTGAAAAATTGAAAATGAGTAAGTTATGGCAGTAGTCAACGTACCAATTATAGCAACTTTTGATGGGTCTTCTCCGTATAGTGGTCATTTTTCTGATAAGTAAAATTCATAGAAAATACCATAAGTAAACGATAATCCAAAAACTGTGAAAAAGGAAAAAAATCCTCCAATTAGCATACAAAAAACTTTTATTCTTAATAACTTTAACTCCTTTTCGTCAAGAACTTGAGTCTCATCAATGTCGTATGTTTCCATAATTGATCTTCCGCTAAATTTATCTGCGATTTTATTCGTTTGTGTTGTGAACTCGGTTGTCATTAGTGTTTGCCCTTTTTTAAAATTTAAAAGAAGAATTCACTAAAATTCTCTTCTTTTAAAAAGGTAAATATTTGGTAAGAAATCAGTACTGCTCTTCGAGATTATGACACAAACAAAAGTTGTGATTCGAAGCAGATTTTGTTCCTGGAAATTGAAATCAGTCATTCGAAAGACGATTGAAAATGACGGATACAAGTTCCGCACACAAATGTTTTCAGCCATTCTGTGTCAAACAGTGTTATTTTATTATAAAATATTTTTATCACTGTCTCTTTAGAAAAAGTTCAGTTGGGATTTAATTGAATTTTATCAAATATTTCTATCTGAATTCATATTTCAATTACACTGGGCTAATCATAATAACAATTTGCTAGATTAAACAAAAAAAATATCTTAATAAGCCGGACTTTTGTGTCAAAACCGTCAATAAAATTTCCCACTAATTGTTATTGTGCGAGGAAAACCTCCGGGACTTTGAACATCGTTTACTTTATTTCTATCACTTTTAGTGTATTAATTGAATGGCATCATAAGATTATTATAAAATACTATATATCGAATCTTAGAAATGATAAAATCTTGGACCTTCTGAATATCTGTTATTAATCATAAAAAGAATATTGACCTTTCTGAAATTAACTACTTATTTATAATAAGGAAATTTTATCAGATTTTTAAACTCAATACATAACAAAATCATGAACCCAACTATCAACTATCTCTTCTTCGGTAAATAAAACTACCAACAACTAAGAACATTATTAGTATATCAAAGATTGTTGATGGTACTGGCTGTGGTTGTATTTGTTCCAATGATAGGATCACTATTAAACATGGCAATCAGATTATGGCAACGACAATCAAAAAAGGGAAATCTTTTAGTTACATTCTAAGAAAGTTTTTGCAAGTGCCGCTTTCGACGTTGAGCATCATACTCCTTTTTTTAATTTAGACAAGGAGATACAAATGGAGCATATTGCATTAAGTCACGATTTATCAAATTAAAAATCAAATTAAAATTTATACCTGTAATGAAATCAACATTCCAAAGAAAAAGGGTTCCAAAGTCAAAAATAATAGAGTTTATTCTGTTGGTGAAGTTATTCATCTAGATGTTATCAGTCCTATCAATCAACAATATGCCTTATTGGGTACTGATAGAGTATCTAACTATATAGTCTCTAAGATATTATCATCAATGGATCAAGTTACTTATTCTTCAATAGCCATTTTAAGATTTTTTCGAAATATTTTGTCACTTGGAAACTTATTAATTTGTTTCATCAGAGCAGACAATGAATTGGAATCACGAGAACTAAAGGAGTATTATTCAAATAAAGATATTTTTCTAAAATATTAAAGCATGTTTATAGTTCTGTACAAGTTTTTATAATGTTAAAATATCACATATTACCGACTGTAACCAATAGATATCGTGTCTTATCAAAAAGTATACCATATACCTTAAAAACTATAATTCATATTAAGAAGTAAAGGGAGAATAGAGACTTCAGACAAGAAACATGAGAAATCTAACTAGTGAAGTGGTATAGCATTTGTCTTACTACAATTTTACTATAGATACATAAGTCCAGAAGTAATAGAAAATGGAAAAAGAAGTAACCCAGCATTGGAAACACATGTCTCCACTGAATGCTTAGCAAACATTTGTAGCAAATTCGAGAAAGTTGAAATAAAAAATGTTTATTGATGTTATTTAGATCCAGGCGGCTTCTCAACAAAAAAACAAAATGAAGAGGACCGATAATCAAATTGGAATCAATCAAGACAATAACGATATCATCACTCTAATCCCGTGTTTCTCTCTTACACAGAACATAATTTCTTGACCATTCTATGATGCAAAAAATACTCAATTGGCTGTATACCACTTTGCAACCTTTATATAAAAACCCAACTCTAACATACCAAGATGTTTCTCTGGTTTTGTCGGTATTCAATGATATAAAAATACGAACGGAAATATATAACAACCAATTATTACTGAAAATATACACTGATCATTCAAATGACACATCTTCAGGAACAATGCAATTATTACCAACCGATTCAGAGTTTTCAGTTAATATATACTTATTGGCTGATTATCCCCAATCTGCCCCAATTATAAGATTTGTTCCACTAAATCCACAAACTCATACACTTCTGCAAAATTCCTTTTTAACATCAAATGGTGAACTATTGCATCCTTTACTAGAATCATGGCCTATTTATAATGCAAATATTATTTCAAATGATGGAATTTCACCACGTGAAAACAGATTATTAGTGTTGATTTATACAATTCATAAATTAATTGAAGAAAATCCAACAATATGGGTTACTAAAATTCCTACTCTACCTCCTAAACCATCAATTTCATCATCTTCTTTAGAAGTCACACAATCAGATTTATCATTATCAGAAAATAAAGAGTTAACTGTACCACCATCTTTACCTCCATTACCACAATCTAAAGTTCAAACAACTACCACAAACCAATCGACAAAATCTGAAAGCATACCAAAATCTGCACCACAATTACCACCGAATCCTATTCGTCAACAGCTTTTAGAAGATTCCTCCATTAAACTTAATGAAACATTGATTTCTATACTTAATGGAATTTCGGATTATTCACCTATACCAAATTTAAATATTGTAATTGAAAATCAAAATAAATTAATTAAATGTTTAAATAATTTTAATTATATCGAGAATTCTGTATCTGATATTGATTCTATTATTAATATAAATACGCCGGTAATTGATTCAAAATGTTCAGAAGCTAAATTATTGATTGATAATGTTAATAATTTTGTTAATTCAGATTATAAAGTTAATGAGTCTAATGATGAAAATTTATTAATTTTAGAGGATGAAAAGGCAAAACAATTATCTGATTTGTGTTTCCAGGAAGCTTCATATCTTGATTCATTACATTTCTTAGAATTGTTATTTAATACACAAAAAATTACATTTACAGATTATATAGAAAATGTTAGAAAAATTTCAAGGGAAAGGGCAAAACTTTTAATTTGGATTAATAAATTT
Organism: Pichia ethanolica; assembly: GCA_030570435.1. NCBI lineage: Eukaryota > Fungi > Ascomycota > Pichiomycetes > Pichiales > Pichiaceae > Pichia > Pichia ethanolica. The sequence goes on along the minus strand of JAJLVP010000030.1, from coordinate 26,275 downwards.
AAATAAGAGATATATAAAGATAAACTAATCATACTATTCGGTATTTTTCTTTATAAAATCTAATAATTCATTACTCCATTGAATTGGGAATGCTAAATTTTCACGATGAACAACATATTCGGAATCACAATATTCTAGGTGATCTGAAACTTTATCACTTTGTAAACCTTTAATTTTATCAACTTCATTTGATGAATAGTTACATCTACCACGACCAAATGCAACTGATTTATCAGTACCTTTAAATCCTAATTTAAGTTCAACACATTCAAGTTGATGGAAATTACCTTCAACTTTAATTATACCAACAGGTAATAAACCTGCTCTATTTTGTCTTGTAATTGCTAAAAAGCAACCATAATCAACAACTAATGCACCTTTTGGTTTTAAACCATGTAATAACCAAAATTGTTTATTTTTAACATGATTTTTTGGTTTCCCTATAAATCTTGTATGTAAAGGTATATTTAATTCATTTAATCTTTTAGATTCATTTAAATTAGATAATTCAAATTCATTTTCAGTTTCTTCTTTATCTTCAATTTCAGAATATCTAAAACTTTTATCAACAACATGAGAATATTGAACAATATTTAACATATATTCAGGATGATTTGAATGACATATTATAGTTGTAATACCTGCATTAGTTGCTAAATCTGCTGCAATTAATTTTGTCTCCATACCACCAGTACCAACAGTTGAACCTGCACCACTTTTAGTATTTACATTTAAATTTGATAAATTTTTAACTATTAAAATTTTTTTTGCATCAGGATTAATACGTGGATTATCAGTATATAAACAATTAACATCAGTTAATAAAAATAAATAATCTGCATTAACCATACCTGCAGTTATAGCTGAAAGTGTGTCATTATCACCAAATTTAATTTCTTGAGTTGAAATTGTATCATTTTCATTAACAATTGGTATTATACCCATATTTAATAATTCAGATAATGTATTTTCAGCATTTTTAAATTGACCAAAATCAACAATATCATTTCTTGTAAGTAAAATTTGAGCAGTTTGTTGATTAAAATATCTAAACATATTATCCCACAATGAAATTAATTTACCTTGACCTAAAGCTGCAAGTGCTTGTTTAGCTGCTAATCTTTTAGGTTTTTTATCTAATTGAGTTTCATTTAATCCCATTGCAATTGCACCTGATGAAACTAATACAACTCTATGACCTTTTCTACGTAAATTAACTAAAGATTCTACAACTTGTGTAATATTTGCAATTTTTGGTTCTTTTGTCTTTTCATCAACAATTGAAGATGAACCAAGTTTAACAACAATAGTGAATTTTCTAGAATCTTGAGTATTATCTTCTGCCATAGTTGTTATCACTTTAATGTTCTTAAAATAAGAAATTATAATTCTATTTAGAGAATAAGATAATATAAATCAATACAGCAATTCTGAGTCATTCCTCTTAAATCAATAGTTTAATTATTGATCAAAAATTAATGTGAGGGAGAAAAGGGAAAAAGACGATAAAAATGTGAAAAAATATGAAAATGAAAATGAAAATGAATTATTTGCAGATTGATTACGTAATCGATATCTGATTATTAAGAAAGTAATTGAACTTCATTGTTTATATTATTAACATTATCATTAAAATTATCATTAATATTGTCATTAATATTATTATTATTATTAGAATCCTCTAAGTCGTTTGAATTAGATAAGAGATTAATTCCTTGATTAACATCTAGAGATTCATCTGTTGTGAATGGTTGTCTGCACATTGGACATAAACCACGTGAAGATGATTGTTGAAGCCATTTTTCAATACAATGAAGATGGAAAGCATGATGACATGTACCAATTGTTAATGGACATGAATCACCTGGATAAAGACAATTTGGACATGTTCCATCGAATGAAATACGACAAATACCACATAATTCATCATTCGGAACTGACCAATGCCATGTATAAACTGGATTGATACTATTGATTGTAATCTTCATCATAAGTCAGTCTATCTCAGTCCTTCTCCTTTGAGTCTATAACTGTGTGTAGAGAGAAGTGTGTTAAAAACGACACAAACCCGTCAAATCAAACAACTAACAGTAAACAAAAATGCATTCCCTTTTTGCTTCTCACAATAAATAAATAAATAAATAAATAATAATAAATTTTATTGTGAGCAGCTTAAAAGGGAAAAGAAAAAAATTTTATTTGATTTTATTTTTTATTTTATTTTATTTTATTTTTCACTTTTTTTCAATTCATGCTTTTATCAACCCTACTGGATTGTTAATTTAACTCATTCTATATATTCTTTTCTTTTCTTTTCTTTTCTTTTCTTCTTCTTATCCTTTTCACAGATATTATCAATACAACAGTAAGCAAACATGTCGAAACGTTTTAATAAGAATAATTCTGTAAAGTTCCAACTTGTTCATAGATCACATCAAGATTCAAGATATTACGATACTGATGCTTCATCATCAGTTTTAGTTCCAATTGAGAATAAGAATAAACAACGTAAAGAAAAACTTCGAACTCAAACTACTGAAGAATTAAAAGATATTGAAAATCAACTTAAAAATGATGAAGGTAAAGCTGCAAATTATGGTATTACATTTGATGATTCTGAATATGATTATTTACAACATTTAAAACCAATTGGATCAGGTGATGGTATATTTATTTCAAGAAAGGATGAAAATAATAAAAATAATAATAAAAATAAATTTAAAAATAGTAAATTAAGTCAACTTTTAAGTGATGATATGTTACCTGGTGAAGAAAGAAAATATGATTATCAAGAACAACAAGATGTACCCGATGAAATTAAAGGTTTTAAACCTGATCTTAATCCAGATTTAAGAGAAGCTTTAGTTGCATTAGAAGATGAAAATTATTTAGATGCAGATCAAGATATTGATGAAATTGACGTTTTCGGAGAATTATTAGGTGAAGGTTCAAAAAAAACTGAAATTTCATTAAGAGATTATGATAATTTAAATAATGATTCGGATTATGATGATTATAAAGATGATGATTATAAAGATGATGATTGGGATTATGATAATTTTGATGATGAAGATTATGAATTTGAAGGAATTCAAAATGAACATAACAATAACAATAATAATAATAAACAAATTTCTAAAGAATTTAATTGGGAGAAAGATTTCCAAAAGTATAAAAAAACACAAGGACGTAAAGTAAATGAATTTGATAGTGATAATGAATTTGATGAAGATGAAGATGATGAAGATTATGAAGATGAAGATGATATTGTCGGAGATTTACCAAATATTGGTGAAAAATCATTAAAATCTTCAAATACGAGGTCATCTAAAAAGAAAGCAAAGAGAAAGAAAGGTGCAACAACTGATACATCATCTTATTCAATGTCATCTTCTGCTCTTTGTAGAACTGAACAAATGACTATAATTGATGATAAATTTGATATATTAAAAGAACAATATGATAAAACAGATGATGAAGATGATGATTATCAACCTTTTAACCTTGAAGAGGAAAGAGATGATTTCATGGATTTGGTTGATGACTTTTTAGATAATTATCAATTAGAAAAGAGAGGTCGTCGTATCGTGAAAAAGAATGATGAAATGGAAAAATATAGAGCTGCTGCAATAGATGCTACATCTGACAACAGTAAATTTAAAAATAAAAAATCAAGTACTTTGTCAGATAAATTAAAAGGTCTTTCAATATAATAGAATAAAGTTGAATACCTTTCAAATATGATATATAGATCTATACCTTATATATATATTTATCTTTTAACTTTAAAATATTTTGGATAATTACATACTTTTAATAAAATCGTAAAAGCATTCACTTTATTACGTAATCTTGATAATAAAAAATTTTTTTCAACATGAAATTTTTTTAATTCATCTTTTCCGTTCTTTTGTATTATTTCACTTTTTTTTTCACTTTTGCTTCCTGTTTACCTCTGATTCAGTTGAAGTACAACAAAAATAAATAGTCATTTTCCTAATAAAACAATGGCAGGAAAGATTAGCAATAAAAAAATGTTAAGTGACAAAATTGTTGCGAAATTAAATAAGCCAAAAACTGTTGATTACGATATAGAGGATGAAGAATTTAATTATAACAAGCCTGATAAATCTCATCTAAATGATGGAAGTGAAGGAAGTGATGATGATGATGATGAAAAAGAACATGAGGAATTAGCAAAGAGACAACATTATGTTAAAGTTGCCAAAAGTAAATTAAGAGATAATTCTTTAAATTTAGGTGGAAAATATACTGGTGCTAAAGTTGGAAGGAATGAATTGTTTGATGATGATGCAAAACTTTCAGATCATAGTAGCGCAGAAGAAGATGAAAATGAAGAAGAAATTGATGACGATAGCATATTAGGTGATGTTACAGATTCTGAATTGGAAGAAGACAACGATCAAAACAGTGAAAATGATGGATTTTCTCAAGAAGAATCAAATGCTGAATCCAATAACGATGATGATGAAAATGATGACGAAGTTTATAAAAGAAACAGAATTGCCAAACTTTTGGATACAGAAAAAGAACAAATTTTTAATCGTTTGTCAACATCAGCTAAAGCGGACACTTTGAAAGGATATACAATTTTAAAACAAGGTTCCGAATATGATAGAATTCTTGATTCTAGAATTAAACTTCAAAAAGCAGTTGTTGCTTCTAACGCATTACCAATAAATCATGAAATTTATGAAAAAAATAAAACAAAAAAAACTAATGCAATTTTGGAATCAACAGAAAAAAAATTGTATGAGTTAATTGAAAGATTAATACGATTAAGAGCAAATCAATTAGAAACTGATAATTTAATTAAAAACAAAATTGATGTTAATTTAAAGAAAAGAAAATTGGAAGATTATTTGGAAGCAAATGCAAATATCGATAATGCCTGTGTACCTATAAGAAAATCTATTTTGATGAAATGGTCTAATAAAGTTCAATCTGCTTCTGGTTTAGGTGCGTTAAATCAAGGTAAATTTTCTGTAATCAATCAAAATGTTTGGACACAAGTTAACAATCAACTTGGTGACCTGGAGAGATTAGTTAAAAAGACTAAAATTAATCGTCGTGGTGTAACTCCAATGGGTTATGATGAAGAAAAAGAAAAAAAGAAAGAAATTTCAAATGAATCAAACTCAGAAGATGAGGATGATGAAATTGCAAAAACAGCAGGTCTCAGTAACATTGATAAAAGTTTACAAACTAATCAATATATTTTTGATGATGATGACTTTTATAGATTACTTCTTAATGATATGATTAACAAAAAATTAGATCAAAAACAAGCTAATAGTTCTGCAATTTTAATGCTCTCTAAAAGTAAAATGCAAAAAAATTATGACAGAATGGCTACGAAGGGAAGAAAACTAAAATTCACTGTTCAAGAACCACTGGTACAATATGAAATTCCAAAAAGAAAATATTACTCATGGGGTGATGATCAAATTGATGAATTATTTGCTGGTTTATTTGGTATGACTTTTAATATCTCTGATTCAGATGTTTCAGATGACGAAAATGTTCAAGACGAACAAAAGAAAGAAGATCTCGGTGCATTAAGAGAATCTGGTGTTAAACTTTTCGGTTAAAATAGATGAAAAATGCCACTAGATATTAATAAAAGCAATATATAACAGTTATTTGTAAAATTAAAATAAATTGAACAATACTATAGTAAAAAGTTAACAGTTGAAGTTTATTTCAACATATTACCTTTTATATGTATTATTTGATTACGTAAACGCGCATATAATTTACAATGTCAACATGAACAATATTTTATTTAAATGCTTGCTTAATTGATATGGATTAAACGTTACATTTTTAATGTATATTTTATATTAAAGCAAAGTATTTTGTCTTATAAAGAAATACAAAACTCCAATATGAGTGATCACGAGAACAGATCATTGATGTCTTCTTCCGATGAGAAGGGGGATGATTCAGAGTCAGATCTAAAATCACAAAATATAATAGACACCAGTATTACAGACAATAAAGATAATCAAAAACCTTCAACTGAAATACTACAAGGTGATGATTCTCAGAGTAACGCTAAAACTTCCGATACAATAGTAAAAACTGACACTGATGAAATACCGATTATGAACGAAATTGAAAATTTAGATAAAAATTTAGGTGAAAATTTGGATGAAAACATTGAATCGCAAAAACAAAATGATGTTGTCGTCTCTGTTGAAGATGTTAAGGATAAGATTGAATTTTCATCACCTACACCATATAAATTGATCGATATACTACAAACAAATTTGTTTAATTTTGATTCAGAAAGAAAAATTACATATATAGAAGCTTGGGAATTGAATCTCTACGTTGGAACAAATTTGGGTGAAATTATTCATCTATATAAAATTGACGATGCATCTGGTTATATACAAATATCAAAACAAAAATTTTCTTCTAGTTCAACCAAACCTATTAAAAAAATAATTGTTCTCCCTGAGGTCTCTATTGCATTAATTCATTGTGGTAATACCGTAAGTGGTTATTTACTTCCAGAATTATCACCAGCAAATATTGGAAAGGCCAAAGATGTTACGGACATGTCCATTGATTGGACAGATTTAAAAATTGATGATGCAAAACGTAATAGAGTAACTAAAAAAGAAGATTATTTTGGAGATTTTTTTGTTAAAGTTACTATTTTTACAAAAAAATCAATCAAGTTATTGAGGATATTTTCCGACAGTATACGCTTACATAAAGAATTACAATATGCTGATATAATATCGGGTCTGCAGATTTCAAACTTTTCAATAGTATCAAATTCAATCAATTATGATTTGGTTGATATTTCGCAATCACAAAAAATATTTCTATTCCCAATATCAACTACTGAATCAGCAGATGCAAATCTGAATCCGATAATAAAATATGTAAAGAGGAATGAATTGTTATTAATATGTGGTGGATCAAATAATTCAGATCCTGCCATGGGTATGTTTATAAACACTAATGGTGATGTTATTAGAGGCACTTTGAATTTCGAAAGTTATCCAACTTCAGTAGAGGTTGATTATCCATATGTGTTGGCTGTTCTTGAAAATAAGATAGTAAATATATATTCAATTTTTGACCAAAATAAATTACAAGAAATTTTATTTGATATTGATAATATCAATATTCAATTACACGAATCATCTCGAATATTTGAAATAAAAGATTCAGAACTGGCCAAAAAGATAACACTTGCACCAATAATATCGACTATGGACAACGATGAAATACAGAGAATTGCTATTGAATCAGATAATGCAGTCAAAAAATCTGTATGTTTGTCCTCTTGTATAATATATGACGAAAAGGGAAATAATCTGAAAATAATGAAACCTTTATCAAAATATGATAGGTGGATGGATATGTATAACTCTTGTCAGAAAACAGATTGCTCAATTATATATGAAAAATTATTTCAAGAATTACAAGAATCACATTCCAATAAATTTTTAATAGCCTTACTTGGTCTCTTCACTTTAGAATATGAAATGTATGATCAAACATTTGAGTTATGGACAACCAATTTTAAGTACATGGATCCAAGATTGATGATTTATATATTCAGTGATGGATCCGATAGCATTTATGGATCAGTATGGACATATCAGACTTTATTTGATAAAGTAGAAGAATTGAAGAAAATGAAGAAATCAAATGAAATGAAAGATTTTTTTAAATTATATCTTAACACATGTTTAACAATAAATTTTAAAGATAACACTATCCCAATAGGTAAAAGTATTGAAGTAGCATTGGTTAGAATAGGAATATCCAATAAAGAAGATATAGAACCAGTTATTCATGAGATAAGATATTCCTCAAATGAAGTAATTGAAATTCTTCTACTAAATAAAAAATATTTCCTGCTTTCGAAGTTTTACTCAAAATTGAAAGATCATAGGCAATTATTGTACTACTGGAAAGGTCTGATTGATGGTGAATTACAGGATGATGAGTTTAATAAAAATTTCAATGATATAAATAAATCGCTACAATTCTTAGTGAACTATATTCTAACGAATTGTGTTAATGATGGGGTTGTAATCGAAAGATATTCGGAATGGCTGTTAAATAAATATCCTAAATTTGGATTGAAGCTTATTACCGATAATAGAATAAAGCAACTAGAAATTAATGACATAAAAATACTAAATATGCTTGATGATTTTGATAAGAAAGAAAATAAGGGTCCAAACTTAAAACTAACATATTTGGAATATATTTTTGAAAATAAAAATGAAAAGCAATTTTTAGGAGATATTGTATTAATATATCTAGAAATAATAATAACAACTTATGAAAATGATCCTAAACTAAAGTCAGTAATTGATAATGCGATGAAAGAATATTTATTAATGGACAATTCAAAACCTTCTATATATAAGTATTGGAAAATTATAAAGAATACTGAATTAAGCTCTAAAGATTTCATTCGATATCATGATAACTTGTATAACTATTTAAACATGCTTTCATTGGAAATGAAATCAGTTTTAGATCAGACATTAGTTCTACAAAAAAGTAAAGAACGAATTATAGGAACAAAGTATAGCAGTGTTTTTCCTCTTATAAGTATTATGATTTTATATAAATTTGAAAATTATGTTGGAGTCGTTGATGAATTGATTAAAATAAAAGATTACACAACTGCGGAAAACTTTGCTATTTCCATAACGCTTGAATTTATCGAAATAGACTCGAAAATAAAATCTATTAAAATGCAAAATAAATCCAAGTTAAATAATTCAAGTGTTTTGATAAATGATGAGGCACTTAGTACCTCAAATGTCGAACATAAGCAAATCACAGACGAATTGTTGAAAAAGATATTTGACATTTATCTACAATCAAATGAGACCAAACTGATTGATAATTTTCTTAGTAAATATGACTTGTTAAGTGAGATATCAGATTCACCTTTGTCAACTCTGGACAGGATGGATAGATTTGTTGAAGTTCTCAACAAAGTTCCAGAAAGTTTTCCATTAGACAAATTAAAACGATTTATGGCAACTAATTTAATAGAGTTCAAAGATTACAATGATAAAGTTCATATTAAAAAAACACTCGTTAAAGTTGAGGTTAATCAACTGGATAAACTTAATCAAAACTTAAATAAAATTTCGCATGATATATAAAACTTTGTACAAAATTAATTATTATGAATGTGTAGGTAACTATATTATAAAAGAAAATTATCCTTGTATATCAAATTGAACATCGTGACTTTTTTGGAGTCAACATTTATTGAATTTTACCTATATTGTGATTAACGTTCAGCTAATTAAATAGGAGGTTAATAGAAAAAGAAATATGGTGTTGTGTGGAGCTTAAAATGAAACGGTAATTTATGCATAATAAAATAACTAAATTATTGGATGAGAACTGGTGTTAAGACTATGGAAATTCAGCTGTGATTAATTTGTTTTGCATAACGGAATGAGGAGCATTCTGAGTGTTATTACAAAATCCTTCTATCAAGAGTATCTATTAAAAAGTACATCAAGAAAAACACACATAGTTTCAAATTAAGTCCATGTTTATTTCATTAAAAACTTTTGATAACAAGTAAATATTATAATCTAACAAATATTTTATTCTATGGATTATGGTTACCATGGTTTGTTGTTTTATTTTGTGCTATGAGAGAGTGGTTTGTATAATTATTAAAACTGGAAATTGATATTTGAGACGAGTAAATAAGTAAATTAGAACCTTTTGTCTTGAAAATGTTTTATTTAATAGCTTTTTCTACAATATAAGATTATTTTGTGTGTAGTTTGTATTTACTAGATTGTCAAAAAAGCAATTGTAGTATTTCTAAATTTTTGAAAAAATTCTTTGAAAACGGAAGCAGTTGCCAAAAATTTTTCTTCAAAAATATCTATTACTTAGTATTGCATGAAAAAATATTTTGTGTAAAAGGTCCCTTGGCCCAGTTGGTTAAGGCGTGGTGCTAATAACGCCAAGATCAGCAGTTCGATCCTGCTAGGGACCATTTATTTTTTTATAATTTTTTGTTCAAGTATACTGAAAAACTTAGTGCGATTTAGTTTTGAAAACTAAAATCAATCGACAACATGAATCATCAAGATTTCGTTTTGAATCTGTTGAGTTTGATTAAATTGACTTATTTTTCGTCTTCCACCTTTTTTTTGAAGTTTAGACAGAGATCAAACAATCAATAAGTATGACAAAAAGTAAATTCTATTTCCATTTATTTGAGGTCACCATTGCACAAATGCTGAAAGCACATGGATTTGATAAAGCTGATAATCAACGAGTATTGGAAGTATTTACTGATATTGCCATCAGATATTTTAATTTATTGATACAGACTGTACTTAAATATATGGAACTGCGAAGCGATTATACACCAAATATAAAAGATATTACTCTTGCATTTCTAGAACTTAAAGTGATTAGCCCATCGAAACAACTTGATAAATACGATATAGATCCATTGACTGATGAAGGAATTGAAAATTTTGAAAAATGGTTTAACGATGATATGAATACAAGAATGAGGGAAATCGCTAGACCCAACAGAGAATTTTTAGAGCAAAATAAAAAGGCTAAATTGAAACTACAAAATGTGAAATCCAAAATGGAAAATTTGACAAAAGCATTAGATGAGCAGGCAAAGCAAGCACAACTTCAAAATCCTACAATGCCATATTTGCCACCTCCATCATTAGCAGGAACTAAACAGACGCCAATACCTTATAGTATGTATCAAAATTCATCTTCTTTTGGTCAGATTGACTCCAAACTAGAAGTCCATGGAAATGAAAATAATGGTGAAGAAGAAAATGATAATGATGTCGATAAATTGATAAATGATTATGATATTCCTTCGACTGCTACAGATGAAGATTGGGTAGAATATTTAATTAGAGACCAAATTATTACATATTTAGTAACGAATGGATTACAAAAAAATTCTGTGAAACAACCAAACATACAAAATGACAATCATCACATAAAGCCATCGCTTTTTAAAAGCACTGTTTTATCTAAATATATACCAGAAGATTTGAAACATATAGTCGAATCAGAATCAAAATCATCAAGTGACTTTCTTATAGCAGGCCCTATGCCAGAGAAATTGCTTCATGCATGTCCTTATTATAAAAGTGATGAAGATGAAGATGATGAAGATGATGAAGATGATGAAGATGATGAAGAAGATTATGAAGCTGAAGATGACGGTGATAATGAAGGAGATGAAGATGATGAAGATGATAATGACGGTGGTAATAACGAAAATGATCCACGTTCCTTACAGGGCCGCCAAGAGAACTCATTGCATGCTAATTCAGAAGCAAATAAGACGGAAGTAAATGCTAATAAAAATAACCCCGGTCTTGCCGCATATGATTACTATGAGCATCACAAATTATATGATGATGAAATGGAAGATTTGGATTTATATGGTCAAGGTGATTCTAATTCAAATGATCTTAATCTTTTTGGATGAAAACGTAACTCATTACTTTTGATTGAAAAGGAAATCTTTGCTAAAAACAACCTATAAAAAATATTACCATGTAAATATATATATATAGAAAAAAATGTATTAACTATGGAAAAAAATGTATATACAAAATTATACTGTATTTTATTTATAAAGAACATTTAAAACTTTCTTTTAGATTTAAATTTAGGCTGTGATTTGCCGATTCTGCCACCCTTACTTTTAAAATTACTTTTCCTGACAGGTTTTGAAGTTTCGTCATCTGATGCATTGTCATCATCCCAATCATTATTAGTACCTTTTTGTTTTTTCCATTTCAATTTATTGTTTTGACCTCTAATAGGACCTTGCTTGACAGCTTCAACATATGCATCAAATGAATTTTTGTTCGATAGAATATCATCATCATTAGAAGTTTCTTTAATAACCAATTTTCCATCTTTAGTCTTGAAGTTAACGAGTTTCTCCATTGATTTTTTATTGAATTTCTTTGGTCTTGATGTTGAGATATGTTCTAATGTTTTTTTATCTAACAAATCAAGAGGAACATCTCTAGATTCAGAAATGAATTGTTCACCTTTCTTGGATTTTCCACGTTTCTTTGGTTCAACCTCTTCGTCTGATTCATCAGAGTCAGATTCGTCATCATATAAAGCTTTATCAAATGCAGAAAGACCTGTTTTACTTGAGAGATCAGAATTACCGTTTTCTGATGCACCATCTTCAACTTTAGTACGTTTAGCCTTATTTTTAGCCTTTCTAATACTGACAATAATTTTTTTATCTTCTTCAGGGATACAATTGTCAATAACATCAAGTCCAAATCTTCTAATTAATCTCTCAATCAAATGCTTAATTTTAGATTTGAAATGGTTTTTATGTTTATTATTAATTATCATTAACTCTGTCATTAAGCCTTTTAATTCAGGTAAAATTTCTTCTTCTGGTAATGAAAGAATAGCAATTTTGATGAAACCTAATGTTGGTTTAATAACTTCCCTATTATTTTGATTTAAGAATACTTCAACAAATTGCATTAATTCTTTTTGGTAAGAAATGTCAAGATCCTTATGAAATTCGTAGAAAATACAGGATAATGCTGTAATTGCAGCACTACGTTGATGTGGAATTTCAGGACCAGCAGCAGCACAGCACATTAAAAATAGTTCTTGAATTGAAGCTTGAGAATCTGGAATCTCAGGATCAATTAATGTATTTCTAATCAATTCACCATTAAATTCTTTGAATTTATTACCGATCTGTACCAATAATGAGAAAGATGAAGTTCTAGTCTTTTCATTTGCACTTCTAGTCGAGTCGATAACTTCTGATAAAAGACCAGTTATAAAATGAAGTGAGTCACGAGGAAGTAATTGGATCAATTTTTCCAATGCTTCTAATCTTTGAGGTCTTGCTGAAGGTAAAACAATAGTTGAAGTTTCAATAAAAACTTGCATAATATTTTGAATCAAGGCAACAATTGTTTCATTATTTTCAATGTTTAATAATTTAGTGATTATACGATAAGCTCTTTTTTGAATTTGAGAATTTTGAATTCTAACAGTTTCATTAAATATGGTTAATAATGCATTAATTGAATCAGCAGGAATATATTTGGTCATTAAAACAATTAAATCCATCATTGTAACAGATAATTTTGGGATTTGATTTTTACCCTTAGGATTGTTATTTGCATTTTCTTCCTTTACTAATGAACCATCTTTAGTTTCATCATCTAAAGCTTTTCTCAATAGGATACTAACTTTGTTGAAGGTAGCAACCATATCACTAGACTTGGAAATTTTGAAATAAGCTTCAATTGTTTCAGCAACATAATTTCTTTGATCCATTGGAATCTGGGTAAAGACGTTGAATAAAACAGATAATAATTTATTAGCTTTAGTTTCAGATAAGTATTCAACATCTGATTTTGCTTTTGAGCAAGGGAAATTTTGATTTAAAATGATATCATTTGAATCTGTATCTTCTGATCTTTCTCTTTCTGAGTTTACTAAATTTTTTAAAGCATGACATATAACTGGTCTTAATTGAACTTCTTCATAAAGTAAACTTGATAAACGAGCAGCTAAATCATCAGAGAAAGATTTTTGTAAATCTGTTGGTAAAATACAGAAATATGGTAATAAAGACCAAATTTGGTCAATAATTGTTGAAAATATCTTAGTATTAACAGAATTTGGATTACCATTTTCAACTTTTTCTTTGAAAAATTCAGTAATTGGTAAAATATTTTTAATATAATAATTTAATTCTGCCATTTGAACATTGTCTCTTAAAATTGGTAATAACCAAGCTCTACCAACTTTTTTAGAATCAGTTAAATTCAATGGTAAGATTTGTAAGACAACTTCTGGACCTAAACCTGAGATTGCGCTTGCAATAACTTTTTCTGAAATATCATTTAATTCGAAACCTTCTTGTTCATTTGATCTCCAATTACCAATTAATTCCAAATGAGATAAAAAGTCTGGATTTGCTCTTTGTTTTAATTTGATGAAAATTGAATAAATTATTTCACAAACAAATTTTGCACAATGTCTATATTTAACTGTTAAAAATTCTGAGGTAATTTTTGACAATTGAGTAATAATATCATCAATTTTTTCATAAATTTTTAATTCTATAAGAGGAGGTAAAACTAAATCTTTATCTTGAATACCATCTATAATAATCGCAATTAAGCATTGAGATGCACTCTCACAGATACTTAAATTTTCACTTAAAAGGTAACTACCAACAGATTTAAAAATTTGTGGTAATTTGAAAAAAATTTCTAATGAATTAATATTTGATGAAAATGAAGTAACTGCTTTTGCAATTACAGCTAACCAAGAAGGTGCTAAATGTGGATCATTCAAAGCAGGTTGTAAATCAAAGATTATATCTAAAACATTAATAAATTTTTTTGAATCAATTTCAGAAGTCATTGATTTAAATAAACCTTCAAAAGCTTTAAAAACTGAAGAAACTAAATATTGATCAGCCGATTTACAAATTTCTAAAAGAACATCACATAGAGGAGTAATTTGTTTTAATGGCCATAAATTTGTTGAAGTAATAGAAGTAATTAATTGTAAATTATGTATTATTTGAGGATTAGAATTATTTGCTGAAGAATCTTTTGAATTACTTTTTTTTGAAGTAATTGCATTTTCATTAATTAAAGTAATCAAATTATTTAAAGCAAATTCACTAGCAAAAATTGCAGCTGGATGACTACCATTTTTTAAAGGTTTATTTGAAGAAATTTGTTGTTGTTGGATATTTTCAAGTATATTTAAAGTTGCCTCTTGAGCTCTCTTTCTAACTTTTGGTCTTGGATCTAATGATAAATCCAATAATGCAGATAATGCTCTTTTTGGTGAAATTTTATAATCATTTGAATTATTCCAAGATTTTAAATCCTGAGCTTTTAAAAGAGATTCTAAAAATCCTATACTTGATCTAATTAATGGAGCATCTGATGATTCACTTGTTAAAGCAGGTGCAATTCTAACTAAAATATCACTGAATTTAGATTTTAATAATTTAGATGGAGTATATGGTGAAATTAAATCAAGAAAATATAAAGCACAGGTAGCTAAATCTAAATCTTTAATATCATCATCAACACAACATTGATCTAATAATGTTAAGAAAGATACAAAATAGGTAATTGGAGTGGTATTTTGTTTTTGTTCTTTTAAATTTTCTTCAATTGTTTGTAAAACAACTGCTAATTTCTTTTGATTATCTAATTTTGAATTAATTTGGGATCTGATTTTAGATAATTTATCATCCATCTCCATCAACTCAAGAAGATGGTCTGTTCTAGCTTCATGTGATGTTGTCATATTGCTATGTGGATTAGGTATTAAACTGAAAATGAAGGTCTAAAAATATAAATATCCCTGTTTAAAATGTCTAAATAATTAAATATGTATATCTTTCTTCTATCAAAGATTAAAAATTTGAAAAAAAAAAAAAAAAAAAAATTTCATGAAAAAAAAAAATTAAAAAAATATTTTTTTTTTAAAATTTTTTTTAAAGCCTCCCAGTGCACGGGTGTTGCATTTTTCTTAGTTCAAGTTTACTAATGAAATAGTTATGAATAAAACACATATCATAATTCTAATAAACTATATACACATCTACTCTATGTTATACTATATATAACTCACTACTATAAATAAAGATAAACGACGTTGAGATAATAATTGAAAGATGTTGCTCATGAGAACTGGTTTATATTTCCAAGAAAAATTAGTATAAATCAGAGGAGCAACAAGTTATTGATAAATTAAATTATTAGCTTTTATGATAAGCTCAAAAAATATTAAGGAGGAAGATAAAATGGTATTTATGATGACTAATGAAGGTTTGATAGTAGATAATTATAATATAACATTGGAATTAACCTCTTCAGCCTGGACTCTTAAACCTAGTGGTAAACAATGACTAAAGGTTAAGCAACGCTATTGTTCAAATGAAACATTGTTGTTCAGTAAAGCAGTTTGAATTTTCACATATTTTATGAAAATGTTAAATTATATTTCACCTAAGGTAAACATATTATATGTCAATTTTCTAATACAAGTGTTAACATAACAACATTCCCTTAACAGTTCAGTATATCTATCCGATAAAACTGAGTAACTATCCAAATGCTTAATCTCTTTCTTTAATAATAAATCAAAATTAGTTGAAGCCAAAAGCTTTTCAATTACTCCTTTTGCAAAAATGTAAAGATGTCTTAAAAAGTTGTGGTTTGTAATGCAGTGATTCATATAACAAAAACTTAAATACTCATAAATTTCAAAATAAGGTGTTAACTGATCCTTCTTGTTAGTAGATAAAATTTTATCCATCATCATGATAAGCTGTGGATTTAAAGTGACTTTTCTAGAAGCTGAAACCAAGTTATGAAAGTATTCGATATGAGTCAGTTTTGAATGGTATTTCAACTCATTAATTTTGAATCTATCAAGAATATTGCTTGGAACACTGATCTTTTTAATTTCTTCTTTTAAAGACTCTTCGGCTTCTTGTAAAGTAACCAAAGATGAAGATAAATCAATAGATGCAGGTGGATTGGAAGAAACATCTGGCTGAATATTTTAATCTGATATCTCAATACTTACCATAGGTTGAATCTCATCTCTGTTAGAATTAGTATCCATGATGGAAAAAAATTTAAAAATAATTGAATGAAAATAGAATTGTAAATAGAAACTATTTTGACTCCTAATCTGATAGTAAACTCGCTTAAAGTTTACTCTGGATTTACCTAGACTAGTGTTAACCTTGTTAAAATAATTGATAAATTTGTCTTCAAGGTAAATCTCTGGAAGATATAAGTTGATATTTTCTGAAACTGATCTGTAAACGGTGTTATTATTACTGGCATTGGGATTTCCTTGGCAAAGTCTGATGATTCTTCATTTGCAAGAAATTTAATCTGACAAAGCACCTAAGGTAACTTGTGTAAATGCTGACAATCTTCAAATTTCAAAACATAAAAAGTTTTATTGAATCTAACATTATTGGAAACAATAATATCATTGAGAGAAAAGACAAAGATTCTGAAGGCTTTATGTATTGGACTATAACCAACTAAAATACCCGGAGCAGAAACAGGAGCAAATATATTTTTTCTTTGTTCTGGAGAAATCAAAGCAACGCAAGAACAACCAAAAGGATGAAAAATTGAATAGTTAGGAGGATAACCAAACCATTTTTCATAAGAAGAAGCACCATTGAGAACCACTGAAGGATATCTATTGATTAAGAATTCAGACATTTCAACTGCCTCACTCCAAAATTTAGTAGATAAACCAGAACTCGATAACAAAGTTCTAGCTTTTTCTTGAACAGTTCTATGTTTCCGTTCAGCAACACTGTTTTGTGAAGAATTATATGACACATTCAATTGATGAACGATACCTTTACCAGCCAAATAATTTTTTAATTAAGTTTTACAAATATACCCTTTGCTAGTTCTGCATTTTTATGTTTTAGGTGTAGTTAAAGTTATATTGATGATAGTTGTGGTAGTTTGAAAAATGAAGATCACAGCGTAAGAGGGTTCTGATTAAACCTTCATTAGCCATCTAGTCTAACATTTGCTCTTCTTCTTTAATATTTTTTAAACCATTAATAAATGCTAGTGATTGATTTTCCTGTTTATAACATTCAAACTATAAAAATCAATTTCCATAATTTATGTAATCAAAATAACGCAACATCATTGACACTAGATGAATTATATATACGTATATGTTTGAAACATAATCGAGAAACTTATATAGTAGATTTAATTATTGAAATTACACAACAAGACTGTACAAATAGAAAGTTTTTACATGTTTTCACACTTTTAGTTATCATATCATGATCGACGCGACTGTGGGATTCTATAATTTTTTATTGCCAAAGTGAGAAAAAAAAGGCAAGAAAAAAGGGAAAAGTCTCGTCTCTCAAAGTGAAAGAAGAACTGGAAAAGAATTAAAAATGTATCAATAGGAGTGTTTGTTGGTGAATATATCTTGTTATTCTTTGGTTACGGTATTTGTTATTAAAGGATCATCAATAATTCCAATGAAGGGACTAGTAAGAATTAGACTTGTCAGAAAAGGTAGAACCAGACAACCAGTTTATAACATTACTGTTGGTAGAAAGAGAGCCAGTTTGAAAAGTGTACCAATAGAAGTTATTGGTACTTATAATCCTGTACCAACTCCAATTTCTCCATTAATGAAGGAGAAAGGTGTTATTGCTGTTAAAGATGTTAAATTAGATTTTGACAGGGCTAAATATTGGATTTCTGTTGGTGCTCAACCAAGTGATACAGTTGCAAATTTATTGAAAAAAGCTGGAATATTACATGATCAATGGCCAAGTCCAACAAAAGCTGCAAAAGTTATACCAAAACCTGAAATTCCAACTCAAGGAAAAACTTTTGTTTAAATCGATTTTTAATTTGGCATTAAATTACATTTCTGAAATCTGTACATACATTTAGTATATATATACATTTATATATATATATATATATTTATATTTATATATAGGATAATATTTTTAACTCTTATTATCTAATACAAACTTTAACCATTTAACTAAGTAGATAAGGTCTTTCACTCCAAAATGAATCTTTTATAATATCACAATGGTACTCTTTTATTTCTGTTCTTTTTGCCCTTTTTATCAACCTCGTTAAACATTCATCCGTTGGTTGTTCTTTATATTTATTTAATGGGAAATCTATATATTCCCTTATGAAAATTGTACCCTTTTTAAATATTTCCGGAATATCATTATAATTTATATTAAATTGTTTAAATAAGATTTCATTCTTATCAGCACTTAAAGTACCAATTAATCTATTCTCTGCTTCTTTGGTTGTCATTTTACCCTTTAATACCAATGACCAAAATGTTGTATTGTATAAATTATTTATATGACAATCAACTTGCCTCCATTTAAAATAATCTATTACATTTTTATCATTTGGGTAAACTATTGCACGTGCATCAAAAGTTGGTAATCTTTCTACATTAAGTGGTTTATTAGGATTAAGTAAATTCCAATAAAATTGATAATAAGCTGAAAATGTTGATGAAAATGTTGTAATTAATTTAAATTCTCTACGATCAAATAATTGACAATCTTTACGTAATAAAAATGAATATTCATCAGAATCACCATATGACATTATAATATCAGGTATTGATTTCATTAATTGTTTGGCTGATTCATTCATTACTTTTAATGCAATTTCATCATTAGGTTTATCAAATTCATAAAAATCTGAAAATTTATGAAATCCTCTACCATCAACTCTTATAACTATATGAGTTTGTGGTAATAATATATTTTCTCTTTCAAAAGTTTTAACATATTCAAATCTTGAATTGGCCATTGTTATTGTTTATTCGATTAACAATACTTTATATACAAGATAAATACAAGAATAAAGTGAATAAATATATGAATGTTTTTGAAAAAGAAAAAAAATTCAATATACCATTTTAGGAATATTTTTTTTTTCACTACAATGGAGATTCTATATATAGTCGAGAAACATTAATCTGATATTGTTTTTTTCATTATTATTTATTATAATTTACATAATATATACATTTAAATATATGTCTTCTTTGTTATTCTAGTTTCTACTTTTTTTAAAAAAAATAAATAATAAGTTCTTAGTAGACTGTACATGGTTTCGATTACGATTGAAAAACTTATAGTATATATGTATTAATCAATACAATGTAAAATAAAATGTAAAACCCCAATTTTGCTTTATTATTCTTTATCTTCACCGAATATATCATTTGAACCAGCAAGATTTTCACTTGAATTATCAGGATCATAATGTTCAGTTATATACTTATTTGATTTTCTTAAAAATTCTAATTGAGCTGGTATAACTTCATTACAAAGATTATCTTTATTTGAATCACCAAATGAACTAAAATATATATTTTGTTTACAAATATAATCATCTGAAATTTCCCATAAACTTAATTCTAAATCAACTTGATTTCTTGGGAAATCATGACCTAAAACTCTACGTCTTCTTTCAGTAATTTGACCATCTTTATCTCTAACAAACATTGCCCTTCTACCACTAATTGCGAAAGGATCAAATTTTGGATCATGACAATGATAAAATAAAGGTTTTGAATTTTTTACAGTTATTTGATCAATAAAATATTTTTTATAATCATATTTAAAATTATCACCTTGTTTTTTAATATCATGTTTAATTCTTAATTTAACAGATTCAACATTTTCCCAATCTTTAACTGGATCATATTGAATAATTGCACCATGTTCCCAAGTATTTAAAAAATTCCAAAATCCGAAAGTACCATCTGATTTTTTATAAACTTGATAATAAGGTAAATTTAAACGATGAGCAGCTGCGACAAAAGTTTCTTTATCACCTTCACCTGCACCACCTTGTGATAATAAAGGATGATAACCAAATGGTCCATCTCTATTATAATAAAATGCTAAAAGTAAAGTTCTAAAATGAATATCTTTATTAATTAATAATTGACCAGATTCTGATGACCAATCAATTAATGTATTACCTCTATCATGATAATTTAAATCATTGAGAAAGTTATAATTTTCTTTATCAGTTAAATGCATTAATTTAACATCTGTAAAAATATCATTTAAATGACGTACTGGTTCATCTGTTATATTTAAACCAGCAATTTTATAATAAATCGGAGATGTTGTTCTTCTCCAAAAATCAGGCCATGATAACATATGAGTTGATTTAAAAATTTCACTTTGAAATAAATGTTCAGGATTATTAACAACATAAGAATCAGAATCCATTAAGAATACATTTTTAAATGATGAAGCTAATAAAGCTAAAGATTTTAATTGATAACCTGAAATTTTCATATTTTCTAATTTTTCTTTACCGAAAATATCTTCTAAATTAATACATTTTGCATTTAAATCAGGTAATAAAGTTTCACATAATAAAGGATCATAATCTTCTTTATTTGGTAATATAATTTCAACTGGTAAAGAAGCACCTGTATTCCTTAAACATTTAACAGCTAATAATGAAAACCAAGAATATTTACCACCACCAACAATTGCATAACCATCACCTTTATAAAAATTTGGTAAATAATTTTCAGGTAATGAATCTATAATATTTTTATGTTTAATTGTTAAATCATCAATAAATTCATTTGGGAAATCAAATAAACTTAATAAATAATTTTCAGAAATAATTTCATCTGGATCATTTTTAAAATGTACATCATCAATATGTGGTTTACCACTACCATCTAATTTTTGTCTTCTCTTTAAAGGATATGACATTTCATTTTCTAATACAATATCAAAGAAATTATGAAAGAAAAGTTGAGAGAATTTATTACCTTTTAAAAATTCATTTGATGTAACAGAATTAAGTGATTTAATTTCAGATTTTGTTAAATTAAATAATGAGATGTTATTTGATGATGATGAAAATGGAGATGATGATGAAAATGATTGTAATTGAGATTTTAAATCTTTAATATAAGAATCGGATTCATTTCTTTGAAATAAGATAACTAAAGTTAATAAAACTAATACAAAAGCAAGTGCAATTTTTGATTTGAGTGATCTCTTTATTAGAATCATGATTTGTGAATTTAGAGATTTGACAAAAAGTTAAGCAAATATAGATATGAAAAAAAATAAGAGAATATAGGTGAAAAAAAGAAGTGAAGAACTTAATTAACTAATTATTAATTAAATATTAACTAAATTTAATCAAGGGAAGAGAAAGGCAGGTAATGCAATATACTATCATTTTGAAAATGCAAAATGGTTGTTATAAAAATGACGATAATAAAAGACAGAAATGGCAATGCAGGCTCCGCCTATTGTACGAAATAAGAAATAAGTATCTTGGTCCCTTTTCGCGTGAGCCTCAACAATCGAGAAGTTCTAAAAATACATGCGTTTTCTTCAGTTTTGTAGACTTTTTCTTGTTTTTTCTCACTTTTTGAAAGTTTTTTAAAGTTTTTTCTAATTTTTTTTAAAGTTTTTTCTAATTTTTTCTAATTTTTTCTAATTTTTTCTAATTTTTTCTAATTTTTTGCTGTTTACGGAATTTTTAGAATTTTTAGAATTTCCGGATTTTTTATTTTTTTATTTTTTTATTTTTTTATTTTTTTATTTTTTTATTTTTTTATTTTTTTACTTTTTTTATTTTTTTTATTTTTTTTATTTTTTTTATTTTTATTTTTCCAAATCGCGTAAAAGCAAAAATGTCCCTGTCGACGCGTCGGTGGAGGCGGCCGCGCTGTCTCGTCTCTTCGATCTTCTCGTCTCGCCTCGTGTTTATTTTTGGCATTATTTTGGCATTACGTTTTTTCACAGTTGCTGTTAGTGTTGATTATTGGTGTTGTTTTGTTTTGTTTTCCTTTGTTTTGCTTTGTTTTCCTTTGTTATATCTTATTTTTTTCTCTTTAATATATATATATATATATTCTTCTATAAATATATTTTCTAACACAAAGACCAATTACTATTCCAAATGTTGGGTATAACATCCAATCTATTCTCTTCTAAATCCACAAAATCACCACGTTTTAAATATTATTCAATAATAATAGGTATTACATTAGGTTATTTCCTCTTTGTTATAAATAGATTATCATCATCTTCAGCTTCAAAGGCAATATCTAATTTTTATAGATTTAATCCTCATACACGTGGTGCTAATCCTTATGATTATAAAACAACATTAGATAGATTAGCTAAAAATTTCCCTTATGATGATTCACCAAGAAGAATTGATAAAAATATTTATCAAATGTGGAAAGTTCCAATTACTGATCCTGATTTCCCACATAGAAATTTAGTTACAAAATGGAAAAATGAAAATCCAACTTATAAATATAATCTTTTAACTGATGATGAAATTCATCAAAATTTAATAACTCATTTCTCAAATACTGTACCTGAAATTGTTGAAGCTTTTGATTTAATGCCAAATAAAATTATTCAATCTGATTTTTCAAGATATTTATTAATTTTCTTATTTGGTGGTTTATATTCTGATATTGATACAAAATTAGAAAAACCAGTTGATACTTGGTTTGATTCTGATAGAAATGTTGGTTTCGTTGTTGCAGTTGAAGAAGATATGAATGTTGAAAATTGGGAACATTATATGACTAGAAGAGTTCAATTTGAACAATGGACTTTTAAAGCAAAACCAAGACATCCAATTTTAAGAAAATTAATTGCTAAAATTACAGAAACTACTTTTAATGCAGCTAAAAATGATAAATTACAAGCTTATTATAAAGATTTTAAAGGTGTTGATAAATGTTCTTCAATTGATATTATGGAATGGACTGGTCCAGTTGTTTGGACTGATACAATTTATGGTCATTTAAATTCTTTAGAAAATCCAACAATTGTTGATATTGATTCAACTAGATCTTTTACAGGTGAATTATATGGACCTGAAGTTCCTGATAATCAATTAATTTCTTGGAAATTTTTCACAGGTTTATTAGCTCCAGTTATGGTTGATGATATTGTTATTTATCCAAAAGCTTCATTTAGAGAAGATACAGAAAATAATTGTGGTAAATATTGTTATATTTTCCATGAATTCGGTGGTTCTTGGAAAAATAATGGTAAAGGTGAAATTAAACCATCTGATGAAAATTCTGAAAATAATGATGAATCAGCAAATCTTAAAGTTAAAAGAGATGCTATCCCTGATGCAATTCCTAATCCTTTAGGAAATGCAAAGCCAAATTGTGACTTCCCATACAACCCCTTATTTTAAGTTCATATTTATATTAAGACTAAAAATTTAAAGGATTTAAAGCATTTTTTTTGTATTCAATTGGCGTCTCTTCAAAAAAATGAAATATTGTATTTTTTTTTTTTTTTTACTATTATACCATTCCAACTTTTTGTGTTTATATCTAATTTTTATAATTTATAGTCATATTTATATTTATAAATTACATTAATACGTTAATAATTGATCCATAATATTTTAATACTACTGAAATATAAAATTTCAAAAATATATACGCACAAGTACGATGTACCCTTGTACATGTGCGCTCCTTTCTTTTCTCGTAGAATGAAAAATGAAAAAATCGTGGATTTTTCCCTTGTTGAAGAAGAAAAGATTCATGAAATTACAATTTTACTTGATATATTCATAGATTTATTTAATTTTTATCTGATTTGTTCAAAATATCTTTGATTGATCTCCAAAGAAATAATAAAAATGTCATTTGCACCACTTATTTGCAAAAGAGCTCAAAGTACAGTTGTTAATGCATTATCAGAAATTAAAAATTCAAAACAATTAATTTCACCAAGTGCAGTTCCATTTATTAAATCTGAAGCTCCAATAACATTTACTTCAAATGAATCAAAACGTCAACGTCGTCGTTTACTTGAAAGACCAGGTTTAGTAGGTATTAAAAGAGGTATGACATGTTTCTTTGATAATCATGGTCGTCGTTTACCAGCTACAATTTTAGAAATTGTTCAAAATGAAGTTGTATATACAAGAACAGTTGAAAAAGAAGGTGTTTATTCAGTTCAAATTGGTGCAGGTTATAAAAAACCGCAAAATGTTACAAAACCAATGCTTGGACATTTTAGAAATGCAAAAGTTTCACCAAAAGAATATTTAAAAGATTTTCAAGTTATGAGAAAGGAAAATTTATTAAATTTAGGTGAAGAATTAAAAGCAGATCATTTTAAAGTTGGTCAATTAGTTGATGTTATTTCAGTTACAAAAGGTAAAGGATTTGCTGGTGTTATGAAAAGATGGAATTTTAGTGGTGGTAATGCATCTCATGGTGCTTCTAAATCTCATAGATCTGCAGGTTCAACAGGTCAAAATACAACACCTGCAAGAGTTTTTCCTGGTAAAAAAATGGCAGGTAGATTAGGTTGTGAAAGAAATACAATTTTCAATTTAGAAGTTTTAGATTTAAATGCTGAAAAGGGTTATATTTTAGTTAAAGGTTGTGTTAGTGGTAGTAAAGGTAGTTTTGTCGAAATCAGAGATGCATTAAAAAAATATGGTAAACATCTCATAAATGATGGTAAATAAATCAGCCATTAATTAGAATTACTTAATCAAATCCTGTAAATATATTATATATATAAAAAAAAGTCTCTATATAAACTTTTAATCGTTATGCTAATAATATCGTCTTTTTTCATGTCCCATGCCTCTCCATCATAAAAAACACCCTCGGTGATATTTGCATGATATGTGGAGGGGAGGGGGGTGAGCCGCCTCCACTTGATGTGTATACTTACATAAATTATACATGATAATTAGATTAATGACATACATTTACTCCGAAATTGTTTGTTTTTATTTCTGTTTACTTTTCCATGTAATAATTTAAATACTGATATGATTGCTTTAATGAGAAAAGAGTATTAAAAATCTATTTAATTTTATTTCATAACAAACTCTAATATTTAATATTTAACATTTTATTTAAAATTACAAACAAAAGTTATGGCAGAAATGCTTAGTTATAAGATTGAAGGACAAATTTTTGAAATTCAAATAAATAATCCTAAAAGTTTAAATTCTTTTACAATACCACAATTCGTTAAACTTGCTGAATTGTTAGATCTTTCAAACAAAAATGAAGATACTGTTGTTACTCTTATAACTTCAACCGGTGATTTTTTTTCAACCGGGGCAGATATAAAATTTGTATCAAAAATGATAGGGAAAAAAAAAATTGAATATTATGAACAAATTACTTCCAAAAATATTCTTCTAGTTCACACAATTTTAAATCATAAAAAATTAATAATTGTTGCATTAAATGGCCCAGTTATTGGATTATCAGCTGCATTAGTTTGTTTAATGGATATAGTGTATGCACGTTTACCAAATGATAGTAAAACTCTTAACAAAAAGGAAATTAAAAATTCATCTGTATTACCTTATATGCAATTTCCATTTGCAAGTATTGGATTAATTAATGAATGTGGTGTATCTGCTACATTGCCCTACAGATTAGGATTATCTAAAAGTTTAGAAGCAGTTTGTTTAGCTCGTAAAATCACTCTTAGTGAAATGATTTCTTCCGGTTTGATAACTAAAACTGTTCAATCCGAATCTGTTAATTTATTCAATCAAAGTGTTAAGCAAGAAATTATGAATATGACCGAAAATTTAGCATTTGATTCAATAATAGAAAATAAAAA
>JAJLVP010000029.1:0-30288 GCA_030570435.1 Pichia ethanolica | reverse complement strand
ATATGAAAGATGCCAAGAATTATGGAGAACTCAAAAAGAAATGGAAACAGACAAACCACAATGTGCAACACCAGAATTTGTTAGTATTATTGATTGTTTAGTTGCATGGACTTCCGTCACTGATGCAGTTGCTAGAGAATCTGATGTTTTGAAAAAATGGGTTGGTAATGATGATTTAGATATTTTAACACCTAGTAATATATCGGATGATATTATATTGACACCAAATGAAAATTCAGGAAATAATGAAATTTTTAAGGATGACCGTCCCTTTGTTGAAAGAATTTTAAAAGAAAAAGATATTGAAAATCTGTTTAATAAAAGATTATTTACAACATTTTCTCATTGGACTATTAAAGCCAAAACATCATATTTAGAGTATCATAAATATTTCGAACAATTAGGATTACCTTCTTATTTAGACAATCTTTTTGTTTTGACAAATTTCCCATCAAAGCTTATGAAGGAAATTATTAAAACTAGATTGGCTTATGCTAAAAAATTGAAAAATCCAACAATGATGATGATTGATCAAACTCTTGATGATTTAAAAATGTATTTAAGATTAGCATTGGAAATTAGAATTAGTATGTTGGAATATTGTGCTCCAGTTGAAGGTTGGATTTCATTCCCAGACTACCAAGATCCAGAATTTGATGATACAATTATTCAATGTGTTACTCATTATATGTATTTGCTTAATAGAAAAATGTTATTCTCACCAAAAGGTTCGAAATCATTCAGAACTTTTAAAGAACCAGAGGAGTTGGAAAAAGAATGGGAATTTTTACAAAATATGGGCTTTTACATTGATGATATTTCTGTTGAATTTTCCATTCAGATAACGTCTCTTTTCTTAAAATTATTAAATAGGTTATATTCATTTCTTCAATATCAAATCCAGGGTCCACCTTCTGATGGTTACCGATTAGACAGTCAAAGATTAATAAGTTGGTACACATCTTCAATCGAAAATTTTGGTCAAATGAGAAGAAAATTTGTCAGATTGGAGATTAATTTATTTCAATATTACCAAAATTCTGTTTTATTTAAAATTTTGCCTCAAAAAACACAAAAATTTTTCACACTATTAAAGGAATCAAATCATACACTTTATCATAATCCAAAAATAGCGGAAGATGGTGTTTACATATTTGTGTCTGAATCATTAGTTGATAGACCTTACGACGTTAAATGCATATTAAAAAACACATATTTAGGAATTAATTTTGCTAATATACCTAAAAAACATATTGAAGTCATTCAAAGTTATCACCCATCAAGTACTATGAATTATTATGACTTGGAATATAACAATGAAGATTCCACTATTTTGCCACTGGATTATGTTATAGTGATAGTTCCACCTAAAGCCTTAATGTGGGATGGTCCAGTTATGCCCTTTACAGATATTGACTCGTTGGATATTGGTGAACTAACAAGAGGTAATGCTATGTTCTTAATGTCTGGTGGCCCCAAATGTAATGTTCTGGATACTTTTGATATTTTTAAACAATATGTGTCTGATACAATTGGAACAAATACCAAACTCTGTTGCTCAACCCCCAAACTTGAGGAATACTTTCAAACATCGATTAAACTATTTTCTAGAATTACGTGTTTAACAATCGATTGTACACCAAACACAAGAAATTTATGTCGTGGTGTTGGTGGCTGTCAGGAATTGGTTAATAATATATTTATTTTTGCAAGGGATGTTGGTCGTGATTCAATTAGAAATTCTGCTATTACCGTTGATTTATCATCAGGAAGAAGTACTATTATTTTAAGAATGATCAAACTAGCAATTGAATGGCTAACATTTATAGTTGATGATTGCTCACCAACAGATCCAAAAACTTTCAGATGGTGTGTATCTGCTCTTGAATTTGCCATGGATGTGACTAGAGGTTTTAATATTTTAACTCTTGATGCTGAAAAATTTTACAGATTGAAAGATAAGGTTGCTGGTTGTATGACATTATTGATTGCTCATTTTGATATTATGGGAGCTCGTGCCAAAGAACTTCAAAGGACTAGAATGCAAAGTTATGTTTCTCAAAAGGATATCTACACATTGGATGATGAATCGTTAGGTTCTTTAAGAAGGCATATTATGTTACAAATTAGTAAAATTGAAAATGAAAGACGTCAATTACAGGTTGAGCAAAGAAGTGTTGGTAGAGTTTTGGATGATACTGATATGGAGAATCAATTATTAACTTATTTGGCATCATCATTTTCAAGTGTTTCAATTCGTTGGCAAAAGGGAAAATTTCTTGGAGGTGGTACTTTTGGTTCTGTTTTTGCTGGTATTAATCTAGATACTGGTGGTGCAATGGCTGTTAAGGAAATTAAATTTCAGGACAGACAATCAATTAAAACTATTGTTCCAGCTATTAAAGGTGAAATGTCAGTTTTAGAACTATTATCGCATCCAAACATTGTCCAATTTTTTGGTGTTGAAGTCCATAGAGATCGTGTTTATATTTTTATGGAATATTGTTCTGGTGGTTCATTAGCAGGTTTACTAGAATATGGTAGAATCGAGGATGAAATCGTTATTCAATTATATACTTTGCAAATGTTAGAAGGTTTAGCTTATTTACATCAATTTGGTATTGTTCATAGAGATGTTAAACCTGATAATATATTATTGGATCATATGGGAGTTATTAAATTTGTTGATTTTGGATCAGCTAAAGTGATTGCAATTCCTAATAGTGGTGGGAGTGGGCAATCGAGTACAACATTGAGTGCTTTAAGTAATAATAATAGTAACAGCAATGGATCTATTGCAAATAATAATAATATTTCGGGTAATCATAATAATAATAATGTTGAAAATAATAGTAATAATGATTCATCATTTAGTGAAGGTGAGAATTGCAATACACCAAATGGATCTCCAAATAATATTAATGGTTCAAACCATCCTAATGTATCTGTTACCTCAATCAATGGATCAGAAGTTCATAGTCCAATTGAATATATTAGATCAACAACAAGTACTATATCAAGTACTTTAAGTTTGAATGAAATTGTTGCAAATGCACATAATTTTAATAATACTAATAATTCAATAAATCAAAATTACAATAAAACTACAACATCTAATTCAAATTTATCGAATAATAATTTAGTTAATACACTTTCATCTATGTCGACATCATCAATTTCTGCATATACTGGTCCAACCAGTAATAATGCGACAGTTAATAATTCAACTAATACCAATAATAATAGTAATAATAATAATAATAATAATATTAATGGACATCTACACGGATCGATTGTTGAATCGTTAATGGAAACCAAAAAATCTCATGTATTAACAGGTACGCCAATGTATATGTCACCTGAAACTATTAAAGGTGATAATATGGGTAAATTTGGAGCAATGGATATTTGGTCTTTAGGATGTTGTGTACTAGAAATGGCAACAGGACGTAGACCATGGAGTAATTTAGATAATGAATTTGCAGTTATGTATCATATTGCAGCTGGTCATTTACCACAATTTCCAACGAATAATGAATTAAGTGAATTAGGTCAAGAATTTTTAGCAAAATGTTTAACAATTGATCCAACTAAAAGAGCAAGTGCAGTTGAATTATTACAAGATCCATGGATTCAAGCGATTAGAAATGAAGCATTTTCTGATACTGGTTTTAGTTTTAGTGAAAGTGTAAATACCGAATGAACCTTTTACTTTTTACTATTATTTTATTTTTATATTTTAATTTTAATTTTAATTTTTCATATATCTACTTTTATTAATATTGTATATTATTAAAACCAAATGTCTATTATTGATAATCTATAATTTATTAGGATATTTTATTTAATTATAAAATATTTGAAAATAAAAGTTAAAAGATAGAAGAAGAAAAAGAGAGAAAAAATGGAGTTGAAAAATTGTGAAAAATATGCAAAGAGATAAATAAATGCATAAATAAGATTTATAAATAATGTTGTTAATCCACCACTATATATGAACGACAACAATTAATAGTATAAAAAAAAACACACAAATATTGAAAAATGAAATTATAAATAAAAATCAGAAAACATGATAATGAAAAAAAGAGAGAAAGGATAAAAAAACTTTAGGTCATTAAATAGTATAATAATAGTATAATATAATATAAGAAAATAATAAATTTTTTATAGATATATAAACTTATATTTTAATTTCAGTTTCATTATCGAAATTTTCTGGTACGAATCTCCAATGTGACATACCTTCAACATCATCATTTTTAGAACTTGATTCATCAATACCTGATGGTACATTTTTAATTGATAAATGTGCTAATTTTGATAAAGTAATAAAGATATCATTATCCATTGAATCTTTTGAATAATCAACTTCATCAAACCATCTACGATCCCATTTTGAATTATTTTCTTCTTCAATTTTACGTAATTCTCTTTGATTATTTTCAAGTTTTGATTTTTCAGAATGAATTAAATCATAATCACCTTTACGAATTGCTTCAGCTACATCAAACCAAGCTTTACGACTTTCTAAAGGATGTTGATCTTCAATTGGTTTAACAGTTAAATGTTGAGCTTTTGAAATTGAAGCATCAAAGAAAATTTCATCTTTTGAAGATGATGGTGATGAAGAACCTTTTGCAATATTTGATTTTTCAGACCATTGACCAGAAATTGTATATAAAGCTTTTTCTTTCTTTTTTGAATCATCAAAATTTTTAAAAATACGTGCTTTAAAAGTATTTTTTTTACCAGAGAAATAACCCCTTCCACTATATTCAATTACTGTATAATAACCAGCTGATGATTGAATAAAAGATTTTTGTTCTAATTCAACAAATGGTGAAAATGCTAATATACCTTCAATATGTAAAGGTGGTAAAGTAACTAAATAAGTTTCATTTAAATTTCTATATTCTAATAAAGCATGACCAAATTGTTTAACATTTAAAGCAGTTGTTGACATTGAAGCTCTAATACCATTATAACCTTCTAAAATTGTATTATTTTTCTTATTTTCAACTGCATAAGCAGTAATTGGTGGATGATGACTAACTTGTTCACTAACTAAAATTGTTTCACCTAATTTTTGATCAACTGAATTATCTTCCCATTTACCAACAAAAATTTCACCTAAGAAAGGATTTAAAGGTTTTTTTTCACCACCTAAAGTTTCATTACGTGAACAATATTGAGATTTTAAAGTTGAAATAAACCATTTTGTAACTGCAATCATACGAGTTAATTCAATTGGTTCATCACCATTTTGTTTAATAAAATTTGGTTCTAATAATAAATCAACATGTTCTGACCAATATTGAGAATATTCAACAAGTGAAGTTGGTGATAAAATAAAAGGTGGAGCTGTTAATGATGATAAATCACCATTATAAGATGCAATAGATTTTATAAAAGATGTCCAAGTTGCAGTTGTACTCATTATAAATAATTTATATGTATATTTAATATCTTAATTATTATTATTATTATTATTATTATTATTATTATTATTATTATATCAAATTTAATAACAATAGTATAAAATATTCAAAGAGTTAATAATTTATTTGAATAAACCAAGATTGAATTGACTCTTCAATAGAGTTTTTCGTTGTGAATAATATATCTATCTTTTCAAAAGAAGAAAGAATATGAAAACAATAGATCGTAAAAGTAAAAATTAAAGTAAAATAAAAGCAAAAAAAAAGTTAATTAAAATGGTAAATGTAAATATAATCAATCAGTATAGTAAATATACGTATACAGAATATATATATATATATATAAATGTTTGTGTATATAACACAATATTAATATAATGTGATATAATAAATAGCTATTATGTATATATTTTCGCTCTCTCTTTTTTTTGGTTTTGGTGGCCAACAAAGAAAAAAATAAAGAGTCTACGTTTTCGCTTTTCAGCGTTGAAGCAAAATTAATAATTAATTAGTGTTGTAAGTTGTTGTAAATAAAGGAAAGAAGCCACCAACGCGAAAGAAGAAAAAGAAATAATTATTTTTTTTTTGATCCGCACATCCTTACACAGTGTGTGTCACGTGAAAAGTTGGATTTGCGCCACAAACATATCTTTCCTTTACTTTTTTGACACATTGAAATTTCATTATACTATTTTACGATCTCCCATATTTTCATCGTAAATTTAATTTATTACTACTAACAATAATAAAGTTATATATAAAATATATAGTATAAACATCTAGTTAATTATTTAAAATAATTACCACCAATCACCTTGATCTTTCATAGCATCTGCAACTTTGATAAAACCAGCAACGTTTGCACCCATGACAAGTGATGGTAATGAATTAGAATTTGATTCAGCTGAATAAGTAACTGAAGTTTGATAACAATTGTTAAAACAATTAATCATAATATCTTTTAATTTTTGATCAACTTCTTCTGATGTCCATTGTTCTCTTTGAGAATTTTGTGCCATTTCTAAACCTGAAACTGCAACACCACCACAATTTGCTGCTTTACCTGGTGCATACCAAATTGATGAACCAATTGAACCTGATGATTTTCTTTCAGCTTCAAAAATATCAATTGCTTCTTGAGTTGAACCCATATTTGAACCTTCTGCAATAAATTTACAACCAGCTGCAACTAATGCTTTTGCTTCTTCACCTGAAACTTCATTTTGAGTTGCACATGGTAATGCAATATCGATTGCACCAACATGAATCCATGGTCTTTCATTTGGTAAATATTCACATTTTGTTGATTGACTTGTAAATGTTTCATCAGTTGAAATAATTTCTTTTAATGATTTAAATTGAAGTTTTGCAGATTGAATTGCAAAAATTTGTTCTGATGTAATACCTCTTTGATTAATAATTGTACCAGTTGAATCAGATAATGAAACAACAGTTGAACCTAATTCAATTGCTTTTAATGCAGCATATTGTGCAACATTACCAGAACCTGAAATTGCAACTCTTTTACCTTTAAATGATTCTTTACCATTTGTTGCCTTTTCAATCATTTTTTCAACATAATAAACTAAACCATAACCAGTTGCTTCAGGTCTAATTAATGAACCACCCCAAGTTAAACCTTTACCAGTTAAAACACCTTCCCATTGATTTTGCATTTGTTTATAAGCACCAAACATAAAACCAATTTCTCTACCACCAGTACCAATATCACCAGCTGGAACATCAGTAAATTGTCCAATATATCTAGCTAATTGTCTCATAAATGCAACACAAAATCTTCTAATTTCATTATCTGATCTACCCTTTGGATTAAAATCAGAACCACCTTTACCACCACCCATTGGTAAACCAGTTAATGCATTTTTAAAAATTTGTTCATAACCTAAAAATTTTAAAATTGATAAATTAACTGATGGATGTAATCTTAAACCACCTTTATAAGGACCTAAAGCTGAATTAAATTGAACTCTATAACCTCTATTAACTTGCATATTACCTTGATCATCTTCCCAAGTAACTCTAAATTGAATAATTCTTTCTGGAATTGAAACAACTGGAATAACTTTTTCATATTCTGGATGTTTTTGGAATAAAGTTGATTCCTTTAAAGTTGAAAGTAATTCATTATATGCTTGTTGAAATTCAGGTTCGTGTGGTTGGACCATTTTTAATATATTTAAATTTAATTTTACTAAATTAGTTTAGATTTATTAATAAAAGGAAAGAAAAAGAGAGGAAAGAAAAGAAACAAGAGAGAAAGAGAGAAAGAAAAAGAAGTGAAAGGAGAAGAAAGAAAAGAAATGACAAGAACAAGAAGAAAAGGAAACAGCAAAAGAAACAAACGAAGAAGAAGAAAAGAAAATGGGGGAAACGGGATGTATAAATAAGTTTAAGAAATAGACTTGACGTTGAAAAAAAAACGTGTTGTAGAAACTATATATGCATGATTAATTTTTGAAATATATACAATATAATATAAACATAAAGTATAAATGTATGATCAATTCAGTACAAATTTGTTAAATAATATGGAGTTTGAAAGTGAAAAATTCAATAATGAGGATTGAAAAAAAAAAAAAAAAAAAAATCAAAAAAATGAAAAAATGAAATTTAATTAAATTAATTTAATTAATTAAGGTAAATTATTAGATCATACTATAATGATTCTCAATTTAAAGATTTTGACATATTTAATAATAAATAATAAATAATAAATTAATATTGCGGTACCGGAAATAGAATTTTGTATAAGTTTGATTAATAATTTTAGTGGGGGAAGAGAATCATCTAATGTTAAAACCATTTCGGACAGCATCATTCCTAATAGTCCAAGGGGTGAAAAGTGAAAAGTGAAAAGTGAAAAGTGGTGGTTATTTAGTCTTTAATAATAATAATAATAATAATAATAAAAATACTCTCGCCGTTTTACTCAAGAAACGCTATCTCTAGCCAATAAAAACTGATAATTGATAACTTTTATATCCACAAATGCCTAACGGGTGAGAAATTTAAAATTACCATATGAACAAAAGAAAAGAAAAAAAAAAGAAACGAAACACGTCTTCTAATTTTTTCTTTTTTAATTATATATATATATATATATATATACTTTTTGATAAGCACGTGACAGCCTCCAGCCGCAATCGATCGCCTAAATTTAAATTTTAGAATGTCTTTTGTCTTTTCTCTAATTGTAATGTTACAATATAATAAACTATATAATAAAATATAAGAAAAGAAAAGAAAAAAAAGAATGACCGTAATCTCCGATCTCGATTTTTTGACAGAATTTTCAAATTTTCAAATTGCAAAATATTGCTTTTCATAGTATTTGCGGTTTTACAATTTTAATTAATGTGGTAATTTTAATCGGCGTAAATTTTAGCTAAACCGGTATTCCTATCAATAATATTATCCAATACTATCATGATTTGAAAAAATATTGTTTTTTAACACGTTGAATAATAAAAAAAAATCTTTAATTAATTAAAGATAACAATTAATTCAGATAACAAATTTAAAAAATCTATTGATTGTTTGTTTTTCTTTAATATTTGATTAATACTATTATAAGTTATAAAATTCCTTTTCCGTCGCAATTCTAAGTAATTTTTTCCGGCGTTTATAATTTATAATATATAATTAAATAATAAAATACATAAAGGATATACAATAATTTAAATAAGTATATTTAATTATAATTTTGATTTTTCATTACCTGCGAATTTTAATAATTTTTCAATATAACTTGCCTTCATTACATTACCTTTAATCTTTAATTTACCTAACATAAATAATTTTTGAGCACTTTGTTTACCATTAATTAATTTTTTTAGATTAATATCATCAATTTTTATTAAAATATCATTTGGTAATGATAATGAATCAGCTTTTAATAATTCAATTTTATTAATATCTTTAGATTTTAAAATATAAATTAATTTATTATTATTATTATTCTTATTTGAAATTTCAAATAAAACATCAGCATTTAATTTATCAAAAGTTTCCTTTTGAAGTGATTTATTATTTTTTAAAACTTTTGATAATTTTTCAAGTGATTTCTCTGATTTAAATTCCATTTTTGTATTACTAGTAATTATTTAGTTTATTTTAATAAATGATATGTCCTTTTACAACAATTTACAATTAAAATATGTTTAGAAATTCCTAGTTTATTTATACATATTTAAGTTTTTTTTATAAAAGAAAGGCTTTTAGAAATTAAATAATTTAACCGTAATTTGATTGATGACTTATTGCGGGGAAAGAAATAAGGGGAATACTTTAAAAAATTACCTTTAAGGGAGATGATGATGATGATGATGATGATGATGATGATGACATTATAATAATGTAAAACATGTCCCCCACTAATATTTATGCCGATAGCATAAAAAGTGCAGTGCCACTATATAACTGCGCCACAAATAAATATAGATTGATTGATTTTTTGAAAGAAAACATCGACGCGTCGACATGGAGAAAAGAAACTAAAATTTATGCCCTTTTCACTTTCTCGCTATAACAAATAAATTTAAATAAATTTGTTTTCAAGCTGGACGGAGAATTTACTTGCGGGGAGATAAAACCTGGTCTGGTATAAGACAATCTCTTTAGAGATAGGGAGTGAGCATGATTTGAATTTGGTGATGATAAAAATTTTGATTTGTTTTGATTTCATCAAAAAAAAAAAAGGTTTATATATATAATAATAAAATATTGAGTTTGTTTTGATTTTTCTTTTAGTTGATGGAATCCCCCCATTTTTGTTTTTTCTTTCTTTTCTTTCCCTTCTCTTAATTATATCTTTTCTGTTTCTTTTAAATTTTAATCTTCTTTTCCTTTTATTTTGAAATCTTTTAATTAATTCAAACAAACCAAATCCAAATCCAAAACCAAAATCAAGCAAAATAAATAAATACAAAATGGCTACCGCTGTCGTTCCAAAAATGAGTTATAAAGGTAAGTTAATTATAATTAAATTAAATGATCAATTGACTTATACTAACATATTATAATTATGAATAATAATAATTAATTAATTTAATTTAATTTAATATAGATATGATTGTTGAAGCAATTATTTCACTTAAAGAAAGAAAAGGATCAAGTCGTCAAGCAATTAAGAAATATATTCAATCAAATCATTCACTTTCAAATTTTGATAATCATTTTAATAATGCATTAAAAAAGGGAGTTCAAGCAGGTATTTTCTCACAACCAAAAGGACCTGTTGGACCAGTTAAAGTTGTTAAAGAAAAACTTGAAACTCCAAAAAAGGAAAAATCTAAAACTACAAAGAAAGCACCAAAGAAAGCAGTTGGTACTAAATCAACACCATCATCATCATCATCATCATCAACAACAACTGCAACAAAGAAGTCAACAAGTGTAAAAAAATCAAGTACACCAAAGAAAGCAACTGCTGTACCAAAGAAAGCAACTAAAGTTACTAAAACAGCACCAAAGAAAGTAACAAAAGCTACAAAGGCAACACCAAAGAAAGTAACTAAAGCTGTAACAAAGAAGGCAACAACAGTTAAAAAGACAGCAAAGAAGGCAGGTAGACCAGCAAAGAAATAGATAGTAATTGTTATCTATTTATTTGATTTTTTTTTATTGTTATTTTCAATCTTATTTCCTTTACTTATGATTATTTTATTTTATTAAATTAATTTTTATGTTTTTTTACTTTTATTTTTATTTTTATTATATTTTTCTTTCATTAATATGTATATTACATACTAATGTAAATGATATATTTAATTATATATCAAATATTAAGTATGTAATTATGTATATTGTATAGTTGTATATTAGAGCCATATTAAACTAAATCAAATCAAATTAAATATATAAATAGACTTAACAATGCTGGCTTAGCGATTTTATTTTACTTTATTTTATTTTTGTAACACCGCGTGGTTTTCGGAGACTATATATATATATTTAATATATGATTAACTGATTAATTGATATTTGATATTTGATATTTGATACTTGATACTTGATACTATTGCTAGTAGTTGATAATTAATTCAAATTTTATATATATAAATATATATTATATGGTTAATAATAAGATA
Source organism: Pichia ethanolica (assembly GCA_030570435.1). Lineage (NCBI taxonomy): Eukaryota > Fungi > Ascomycota > Pichiomycetes > Pichiales > Pichiaceae > Pichia > Pichia ethanolica. Next base: position 18,737 of record JAJLVP010000029.1, on the reverse strand, counting down.
TAATAAGATATAACAATATATAATAGTGTAAAGGCTATATATAGTGTAAAATTACTGTGGAGATAATCAATCATTTTCAAATTGAGTGAATTTAAAATTTATTTTATTTATTTATTTTATTTGTTTATTTTAATTAAGCGATTAGGCGCGATTTTTTCTTTCCTTGTTTTTTTTCTTTGTTTTTTCTTTGTTTTTTCTTTGTTTTTTCTGTTTTTTATTGTTAGTTAAGGGATTTTACGGAGTCTCTCACATTTCGGGGAGTCTTAATACACAATTAATATATAATAGCATTATAGCATTATATATTACATTATTGTTTTTGCATTTCATTTCATAACATATCATATCATATCATATTACATTTTATATGCTAAATATGTAAAGCAAGTAAATGAGTAATTTAATGAATTAATTAATTAATTAATTAATTAATTAATCTATCAAATTGGAAAAACTCACGAATGGAAATAAATTGTTTGTTCAACTTGTTTGTTTTATTAAATTTATTTAAGCTAAGCCGTACATTTGTTCATTTAATTCATTCAATTCATTTAATTTCATTCAATTTCATTCAATTCAAATTTTATGTTTTTCCTTGCTTTCAATATTTACTATTTACTATTAACTGAAATATGTAATTACTATACTTAATACAGCTAATTGGCTACATTTACTTATACTTAAGTTAGTTTAGTAAATAAAACTAAAATAATGGATATAATTAACCTTATTAATTAATCCTTTGATAATTAATTATTTAATTTCTTCGACTTTTTCATTTCTCCTTTCCTTTTCCATCTTTCTCTCTCTTATTGCCTTTTTTTCCCTCACACACTTTCTCTTTTATCCTATTTGACTATTTGATTTCTTCAATTTCTTCATTTTATTCATTTTATTCACTTTATTCACTTTATTCATTTTCCTTGACTTTTAGCACACTACTAAGTATTATATATAATATATTATTATTATTATTATTATTATTATTATTATTATCATTCTCATTATCATTACTCTTTTTTGTTCATATCGAATCTCATATATTTTATTGAATAGTTAAATTAATTAACTAAAGTTATTTCATGTTTTAATTTGATTGTATTATTATTAAAGTATTAAACTATCATTATTTTACTATTAAATTAATTAATATTTTTAAATATTAATAATATTTTATTAATATATTAAATTTAATTTATAACTTCTTTTCTTATTCTTTAATTTATCAATTTATTTATTCAATTATTTTATAGAAATTATAGAGATTGCTTTTTTTCATTTGATATAGTTCTTCAATTCGTTTTCAATTCAATTTAATTCAATTCGTTTTCTACTTTTATATACTTATTCATTCATTCATTTATTTATTTATTTATTTAAACCATATTATTCCATTTGCATATATTTCAAAATAGAAATAAACTCAATTTATAAAATTCAATAGAAAAGAAAAACTAAAAATATAAATATAAATATAAATATAAATATAAATAAAAAAATCTCAAATCATGTCATTTGATTCAACTAATAATAATAATAATAATAATAATAATAATGATGATAATAATAATAACATTCCATTTTATGCAATTAAAATATTATCAGTACCACAAAATATTCAATTAGATTCAATTTTACTAAAATTTATTAAATCTGAAAATTTAAATAAAGATGAAATTCAATTAATTAGGAGTACTTATGATAGTGAAATCAATTATAATTATATAAATTTTTTTAATAATAAATTAAATTATGAAAATTTTATTAATTTTTATTCAAATTTAACAAATTTAAAATTAAATTTTGAATTAATTGATAATAAATTATCATTAGATTCTCAATTACCAGGTCATTTATTTATTAAAGGTTTATTATATACAACAACAGCTCAAGATTTATATAATATTTTTAAACCTTATGGTGAAATTAAAGCTTGTAAAGTAATTTTTAATGATTATGGAATTTCAAAAGGTTTCGGATTTTTAAATTTTTCAAATAAATTAGAAGCTGATAATGCAATTAAAAATTTAAATGGTTGTAATATTGATGGTAATAATTTATTTATAAATCATCATATTTCAAAAAAGGATAGATTAAAAGAATTAGAATATAAAATGAATAAATTCTCAAATATTTTTATAAAAAATTTACCTTTAGATATTACAAAAATTGAATTAAATAATTTATTTAGTAAATTTGGTTCAATTAATTCAATATTTTTATCAAAAGATTTAATTAATAATAATAATAATAATAATAATAATAATAATAATAATAATGAAATTAATGAAAATGATAATGATGATAATAATAATAATAACGATAATAATGAAATTGATGATAAATTATTCGCTTTTATTAATTTTAAATATCATGATGATGCAATTAATGCCAGAAATGAAATGAATAATTTCGAAATTAGACCAAATTTAAAAATTCAAATTGATAGAGCTGAAAGGAAAAAAGAAAAAATTCAATATGAAAATTTAGCAAATCATTTTAATTCAATTAATCATAATTTATTTAATAATTCAAGTAATTCAAATTCAACTGGTAGTTCAATTTCAAAATCTCCAAATCCACATGATAATTCTTATCCTTATTCAAATATTAAACAACCAAATATTGAATTCTTTGATGATTTTAAAAATGAAAAATTTCCTTCCCCAATTGATAGAACTTTTTCATTCTCTTCAAATTCTTCTTCAAGAAGTTTAAGACAACAATCAATTTCAAGTCCTCAAATTTTACCATCTTTTACAATGTTAAATAACAATTTAAATCTTGATTCTCATTTAAATTCGAATTATCATCATAATCATAATCATAATCATAATCATATATATAATCATCAACATTTGAAAAATTCAAATCAAAGATTACAATATCCACAGTTATACCAACCAATTATTCCATTTCAATATAATCAAAAAAATAAATCGCAAGAACTGATATTACAACCTGAAAAACAGATACAACAACAACAGCAACAACAATATCGTCATTCATTACAACAACAACAATTTCAAGAACAGCAGTATTTACAACAACCATTTCAACAATTGCCACAACAATCATCATTTCAACAACAACAACAGCAGCAGCAACAGCAGCAACAGCAACAACAGCAAAATTTACAGCAACAACAGCAATTTCAACAACAGCAACAACAACAATTTCCACAACAACAGCAATATCAATCATCACAGTTTCAACAACAATATCCACCAATTCAATCTAATCAATCATCTATTCCACAACCACCACGTCAAAATTTTAAATTTTCAACTTATAATCGAAATAATTCAAATAGTTCAAATAATTCAAATAATAGCCTAACATTTCAACCACCTTTAGTAAATCCTAATCCAATTTTACCACCATTTATAATAACACCAGATTCTAATTTAATATCAACTTCAACTGGATTACCAATTGCAGGACCTCAATTTCAAGATTCAAATTTATATGTAATTCATTTACCAAAAGAATATAATGATGATGATTTATTTAATTTATTTGAAAAATATGGTAAAATTACATCATCAAAAGTTATAACTTATCAACCTGAAGAAATTGAAGAAATGAGTATTTTTAAAAAATCAAATGAAACATCAAATGAACCAATTGAATTACCAAAAATTGGAGAATCAAAATGTTTTGGATTTGTTTGCTTTCAAAATCCAATTGATGCATCAAAAGCATTAGTTTGTATGAATGGTTATAAAATTGATTCAAATCATATTATAAGAGTTTCATTTGCTCAAAGGAAAGAAAATAAATATAATCAAGGTAGATTACATCATTATAATCAAAATCATTTAGGTGGACTTTATCAATATGTTAATAGTTTTAATAATAATAATAATTTTCCAAATTTAAATAATAATTTAATTAATAATAATAATTTAACATCAATTCAACCAACGGCAATTCCAACTATTACCCCAATCGGTCCAATTATGATGCCAATAAATGGATCACTTAATACACCACCTTCAAATCTTCAATTTTTAACACCAATTCATAATATGTCAAGAGGTAGTTCAAGTAATAGTAATAATAATAATAATATAATTCCAAATGATTTGAATCAAAGATCTGAAGAAAATTTCTTTCAATCACAATCACAGTTACAAAGACAATCAATACCGATTCAAAATAATCAAAATTTATATTATTCTGGAAATTATTATTATAACAATGAAGTCAATGATAATAATAATAATAATAATGGTGAAGAAAGTGATGCAAATCAAATGCTTGAAAATGTTGAAAATGGTATGAACGATTTGGTTATCGGAATAAGTGATGATGATGATGATGATGATGATGATGATGATGAGAGTGAAGAAGATGACGAAGAAGATGACGAAGAAGAAGAACAAGAAGAAGATGGTCATGATAATGATAATGATGACAGTAACGAAAGAACTAGCGATACTGATGATGTTATTAAAAGTAAAGGTGAAAGTGATGACGATAATGATAATAATGATGCTGCAGATAGTAATAAAAATAAATCAAATGAAGCCAACACTACTGATCATAATAAACATTCAAAGGATGAATCTGATGATAGGAAAAATACAAAGAAATCTGATAATAATAACAGAACAAGAGCAAAATCTAGATCACCTTCAGTTAAAGATTCAGATTATAATGTTAAAAGAAATCAATATCATAAATCAAGATATCCAAGAATTAATAGTACTGGTTCATTAAATCAACGTAGTAATAGAAGAAATTATAGTGGTAGTAGTGTCAATAGTAGTAATGACGGTATGAGTATGAATAATGGGTATTATAATATGAATTATAATTATAATTATAGTTATTATGATTACAATGGATATCCAAATTATCCATATCCATATAATGGTGGTAATGTGAATATTATTGGTTATAACAATGGGAATTATAGACAACATAATAAATCGCATAGTATGATCAATAGTTCTGAGTTCAATAATCATAAAAAAGATCGGAAAGAGTAACTAATTAGACGAATTTAATTACCATTCTTTATTAACTATTATTTTCAAAACGTAATATTATTAATCTTAAATATATTTTATATAATTATATACTACACATTCATAAAAGTATGGATGTTTTTGTTTATTTTTCTAAAAGAATCATTGCTAGCTATAAACAGAATAAAAGAAAAAAAAGATGCGTTCGTTATTTATTTATTTATTTATTTGAGAACTTGATTTTATAATGCAGGTGGTAATTCATCAATTGTATGTTTTTGGAATGATTTTGTAGTAGTTTCGTTATTAGTATCAGTATTATTATTTTTCTTTGCTTCAATTTTTTCTTCAGTTTTATTAAATTGTTCATCATGAACTTGTTCAACTGATTTAACTTCATCAATATAATATTTAAGCATATCTTCAATACCTGATTTTAAAGTAATTTCTGAACTTGAACATGATTTACAAGCTCCTATAAGTCTAAGATAAACTATACCTTTTTCATGATCAAAATTAATATATTGAATATCACCACCATCTTCTTGAATTGCAGGTTGAATTCTAGTTGTTAATAATTCTTGAATAAGTGCAACAACTTCTTCCTCTGGTGATAAATCTTCATCAAATTCATCTTTTGAATTTGAATTTTTAGAATTTAATGCTTTATCTTTTAAATGATTATAAAAATCATTTGATAAAACTGGTTGACCCATTGTTAAATGTTCTGTTAATAATGCGAAAATTTGAGGTTTTAAAACATTCCAACTTTGTGGTTTAATATCTGATTTTTTATGAATTGCTTCATCTGTTGCAACATCATCATCTGAATATTTAACAACTGTAATAAAATCATAACCGAATAAAATTGATGAAATTGCTTTATCATTTAATGATAATAATTTTAAAGCTAATTCAGATTTATGAATTGCATCTTTAATATTTGTAATTTCAACAGTTGGAGTTTGTTGTGATGGTAAAATATTTGTACCACTTGGAATAAATTTTAATGCATTTTCATTTGGTGTTGTTTGAGTCTGTATAAATAAATTTCTTTTTACTAAATTAAAATTATTAGCTGTGAAAGATTTTGAAGATACTTTTATTATTCTATTTTGTATTTTTGATAAGAACATTTTGGATATTATGATCAGTGTAATAATGAAATGAAAAAGATCAATAAAGGTCAAGATAGAAAAAGGGAAAGAATAAATGATAAAATCAATGATATTCAATGAGTTCTGGAAAATAATGGAAGAATTAAATCAGTGCAAATGTCATATATGCATATAAACCAAATCCCTATTTAGTGTATTCTTCGCCACACAAAAGGATAGAGACATTCTCAAATTAAATTCACTCAACGGAAAAGGAAAGAAAAAAAAGAAAAAAAATAAAATAAAATAAAAAATCAAATTAAAAATAAAAAAAACGTTAAAAGAAAATAAATTTGTATCGTAATATGTAACTGCCCAAATAGGCATGTAAGCCGATACAACTTGAATTTTATTAGATAATAATCATTTTTTATATTTTGGAGGTCTATTGGATTTATTAAGTACAATACGATCTTTTAACCAAGTTATAGCATCTTTAACACCATCACCAGTAATTGCACTAACTGGTAGAACTTTTGAATCATTTGCATTAAGATTTTCAGCAATTTTATTAAAAATTTCTTTTATTTCTGCAATTTCAAGTTTTGAACTAATTTGCATATCTTGTTTATTTGCTAACATTAAAATTGGTAAACCTTCAGTTTTATCATCAGTAATAATTTTTAATAATGTATTTTTACATTCAATTAATCTTTCAGGATCACATGAATCAATTACAAATACAATTGCATGAGCTTGTGAATAATATTCATCCCATAATTCCCTTAATGAATCTTGACCACCAACATCCCAAAATTTTAAATGAACATTATCAACTTTTAATGTTGCAACATTTTGTCCAACAGTTGGTAAAATTCTTGATGGTGGTAATTCTTTATAATTTGGTATATATAATGCTTTTAATTTTTCAAGTAATGTTGTTTTACCTGCATTATCTAATCCTAGAATTAAAACTGAATATTCTGGCCATAGTGTATATTGATCATATATGGATTTTGCTAAATGAAACATGTTAGATTGCTATTGTAGATATTAAGAATTGAAGTAAAGAGATATATTAATTTATATTAAAAGCTTAGCAGCTCATCTGTTAATATAATGATCATCAAATCAAATCAGTAGATATTTTTATATACAATATATTAATTTAATATTTACGATACGCATAAGACGCTCAAAAACAAGAAAAAAATACTCGCTATAAAAAAAAACCTATACAAATCGAATTTGTACAATCTTTGTAAAAATTGCTTTCTTCTGAATTTGAAGCAAATATATATAATATATGTAATATATGTAATATATGTAATATATGTAATATATGTAATATATGTAATATATATAATATATATATATCCATTATAATTCAAATCATGCTGATATCTGATTGTCGTTTTTATTGTTTTGGAAATTAGAAAGTAGCTCTAAGTTGTTAACCGAATTGCTATCCATAATTGCATCAATTGGTCTATCGTTTGCATACTTTTTTGTGTAACATAGCCTTCATAATTAGAAACTGGTAAATAAATTTATCCTGCCTCTGATTAACAAAACATAAGTGATGTCTCAAAATGTGATTGTGTTGTCTTGTATATATCAGAAGTAACTTTATCCAGAGAACAAGCCTTTTATCTTTCAGTGTTTTTATCTCTTTCATCAGATTGACTTATCGGTCGATCGACCTATTACATTTGATTTGATTTCCTATCAGCGTCTATCGACGCTCAGAAATTAAATTAAATATTAAATATTTTTTCTACAAATATTCAGTTTTTCATTTCGTAATTTTAATTTTCAAAACCTCAACATGAATTTGTTGAATAACTTAACATTAAATCTGGACACAAGATTAACATTTTATTTATTTTAAACTTGATTTTCTCTTCAGTTTCTTTTTACCTATATATACTCAAATACCAAATACAATAGAATGAGAGCATCCTTAGTTGCTTTAGGAAGATCATCTTGGAAAGGTCCTTTTGTTGTCCCATTACCAATAGCACAAGCAAAAAAGAATGGTACACCAATAAGAACAAATGCAAGATCATGTACAATTTTACCACAATTTGTCGGTCTTAAATTCCAAGTTCATAATGGTAGAGATTACGTTCAAGTTGAAATAACAGAAAATATGATTGGTTCAAAACTTGGTGAATTTGCACACACTAGAAAGAGATGGTCATATACTCAAACTAAGAATAAATAATTAACTTTCAAAATTTTTAATATAATAACTAACTTTTTCATGTACATATCTTATTATTATATTATATAAGTTAAATCATTATATCATTTATCTATATTCTTATTAGTATACTTTTTATCAGTTTATTATTTATAAATGCAATTATATCTAATCTATATTTATGAAAGAAAAAAAATGCAAAAAAAAAAAAATATATTAATTAATCGAGTAAATCTATTTATCTATTTATCTATTTATCTACTTATCTATCTAGAACTGTATCTTACATCCATCATACGTTCTTCTCTTAACTTACCTGTAAGATCTTCTAAAGGCCATTTACCCCAACCACTTAACCTAACAACTAAACATGTTGCATTGTCATCACCACCAATACATTCAACAAATCCAATGACTTCTTCAGCACATTTAGATGGATTACCTTTATTAACACCTTTATTATTAAAATTGGTTTTAATTAAATCAACAATTTCTTGATCAGATAAATTATTTGTAACACCATCACTAATAAGTACAATAAATGATTCATCACCACCAAAATCTAAAATTTGATTTTTTTGTAAAACTTCTTTATTCTTTGGATCATTCTTGAATTTTTCAAGCATACTTGAATTACCAATTAAAAAATCACTAATTTGTGGTTCTGCACTAATTCCTACATCTTTTGCACTTATATCACCAAATGATCTCGTATTTGCAAAATTTAAAAATCTTTCTTCACCAAATGAATCTGTCATAATTAATCCAGCACTAAATTTTCTTAACCTTTTAGCTTCAATTGGATTTGATGGATGATGATCATTTGTTAAACTATGAGCCATTCCAAATTTATCACAAATAATTGCTCTTGTATCACCAACATGTGCAACTATTAATCTTGAAACAACATTATCTTGATAAAAATAATGATTTGTATCTTCTTTATTCCAATCAACAGCATATGTAAAACATGATGTACAAGTACTACCACTATTAATTAACCTCCTTTGAAGTTCTTCAGGATTTTTAGTCTTTAAATTTTGTTTCATAATTTTATTACTTTCATTTTCCCAAGTTAAAAATTGAAGATCTGTTAATAAATAACCAAGCCACAGTCTAATTTTAAATATTTCCCAATGAGTTAATTTATTCTCATCAATCATCATATCAAGTACAGTCCATAATTTTTTACCATTACTAACATCTTCCCAATCAATAAAATTTTCTTCATCATCTTCATCTTCTTCTTCATCTTCCTCTTTATCTTTATCTTGTTTATTATTAATCAAATTGTTTTTTTCATTTAACTTTTTATGTTCTTTATTTACTTGATCAACAAATGCTTTTATAGTATTCTCAAGATGGCATTCATTAATTAATACATCACCAATTTTTCTACCCCATCTTTTCCAATATCCACTTATTTTTGATTTATAAAATTTTTTTAAATCATCAATTGATTTTGCACTTATATTAATATTTTCAATATTTTCAAATAAATGATTTTTTAAATAAGTTGAACATTCTGTACCACCATGACCATCAAAAACACCAAATGAGAATAAAGTCCTATCAATTGGTGGAGAAATTGGTGTATAATTTGGTTCTTTAGTTTGTCGTGATTCAGAAACTAATTTTAAATTATCAAAATCATAATTACTAAATCCTTCAATAATTTTATCAGAATTTAAAGTTTTATTATCATTTTCACTTTGTCTTAAAGATGCAGGCCTTAAATCTAAAATTGATGCCTGCCATCGATCTTCATTATAAGGTCTATTAACTCTACCTGAATAATAACCAAAATTTGATGGTACTTTCAATAAATCAACCTGAAAATTAATTGGTGATTTAGAATTTGTTGAATGAATTGTTAAATGTTGTGAAATCCATCTTTTTTGGAAAGTAAACCTATTAAACTTAGACATATTATTGTTCAACATAATATCTTTTCCAAAACAATACTATCAATTGAATTTGATCTTTTATCAATGTCTTCCGATCCGAAGCAAGAATATTTGAAGCAACAATTATCTTAATCTTTATAGCCTAATAATATAGATTATACATGTGATGTTGCAGTAATATATATATATATATTTTTTTTCTTTACTTAGTTTGTTAGCAAATCGCACACCGAGGACGAAATTACTAGTTTTCCCGATCAATGCCTGATTTTTCCGTTAATTGAATATAATTATAGTACTATTATAAACAGATTTTACATATTTTATTTACCATTTCTTCAGTATTTAAGTACTTTCTATGTAAACATCAATGGATATTACGTATATATTCATCACCTAATACTCTATTATCAATATCGTATTCAGTACCACTTTCACCACTTAATCCGCTCACTCCGCTAATTCCACTTTGTTCACTTGATCTACTATTTCGACGTGATTCAAGGACAATACCAGGATTTGAATCTGATGCAAGTAAATTATAATTTCTTAAACCATTAATAATAGAATCTGTTTCATTCATATTTATTGGATTATTACCATTCCAATTAAATAATCTTTTAAATCTTAATATTATAGTTGATATAATTGATGAAATTATTTTAAATGGTAAAAATAATTTATTTGAAAAATTTGAACTTGAAGGATTTAATAATGAATCATTTAAAGGAATTGAACCATCTAAAATATATTTTTGTGATATAGATTTACCTTCTTGTAATAAAGCTGCTTTTTTATTCGTATTTCCAACAATTGATTCAATATCATCTTCATTAATTGATGATGAATTATTAATAGATGATGAATTATTATTATCATCAAAATCCATTTCTTCTAATATATAATCAAATAAGAAATAACCATCTAACCATTTTCTTAATTTACCCCAAATACCAAAGAAACTCATTAAAACAGGTATTAAAATTAATCTTGGTATAATATCATTTAAAATTTCACCAATTTTAATTAATTCTAAATTACCACTAACAAATTTCAGGAATGCTGAATTTTCTGTAACATTTGAATTTAATAACATTAAAAAATTATAATTTAATGGAATTGTTAAACGTAATGCATAACTAATAAAAAAAATTGAACTAACTGGATCTGAATTTGAATTAAATTCAACTTTATAAATATTAAATAATTTAACCATACTTAAACTAATTAATGAACTTGACATCATTATAATTAAGAATGGAACCATTTTTAAACAATTTAAATTATCTGAGCTATTTATAATCCAACTCATAATTGATAATTTGGTACCATGTAACATTTCACTTTCAATTATAATAAAACCAATTAAAAATAATAAAATTGAATAAATTTTATAAAAAATTGGTATAATATAAATAAAGATAAATTTTGGCCAACAAATATTAAAATTTCTCCATTCAATTTCTAAATTATTATCAAAATTATTATTAATATTATTATTATTATTATCATTGTTATCATCATTTAAATAATTAATTATATCCTCTAAATAAACAATATTTAAAATTTTATTCTCTAAAATTGATTTTGAATGTTTATAATCCCAAATTTTATATTTTAAATCTTCATTTAAATTTGATAAAAATTCATTATTAATCTCATTAATTGGAATTCCAATATTATCTAATAAAAATTGATAATTATTATGATTATTAAATGATCTATCAATTTTAAAATCATTTGGTAATTTATTAAATAAATATAATATATTATCCCGAATATTTATATCATCCCATTCATTTATATTATTATTATTTAAATTTAAAATTTCATTTAATGAAATAATTTTATTACAAATATCTTTTAATTCAAATTTTGAATCCTCTAAATGAATTTGTAATTCAGGTAATTTTAAATAAGAATTTTCTAATTTTTTAGAATATGATGTTAACCAATAATTTTTTGGTAAATGAATTAAACTATGAGCCATTAACCAAATTGCCATTGTTAATGAATAAATATGTGAAGTTGTAATTAATAAAGAATTTAAAAATTTAAAATTTAATAAATCACTATGATAAATTATAACATAAATTAAGAAAATTATACCAATTATAATTAAAATTAATAAATATTTAAATAATGAAAATAATGATTGTTTAATTCTTTGAATAATTGTAAATTTACCAGAAATTAAAAAATATTGCCAAAATGGTAAAATTAACCAAGTTGAAACATAAGTAATCCAATAATTAATTTTCCAAATTATACTAATTGTTGCAGAACTTGAAGGAGTTGCCAAATCAATTGGTAATAAATAAGTTGTACTTAATGGTAAAAATAATGAAATTATTAAAGTTATATTTAATGGAATTGAAATCAATTTAATATTTGTAAGTTTATTTAATATTAAAAATGATATTAATAATGTAATAACGGAACAACCTGCAAGTATTAAATATGCAGGTACACTTGTCAATTTTTCCAATAATTTCATTATAATTATTTTCTGTATTTTTTTTTTGACCTATCAATTGATTAATTGTGTATAAAATATAAGTTAGTTGTTTATAAAAGAATATAAAAAGTATATAACAAAATCAAAGACAAAATTGCTTAATAGTTTTAAAATATAACTGCGCGTTAACGGCACAACGGTTGTTGAAAAATGACTGAATGAATATATATTAATTTTTGATATAGATAAATAGATATAAATATAGATATATATATTAGATGATAATCATGATATATGAGATTATATAATATAAAAGATATAAATGTATAATATTGTATAGTATAGCATGGCATAATATAATATAGTAAAAGAGGAAATTAGTTAAAGGAGTGAAATTAAATGAGATGAACAAAAAAACAAAAACAAAAACAAAAACAAAAAATAAATGATCTGATATAATATGATATAATATAATATGAAGGAGAGGAGATAATTCAAATAGTATGATCAAAATGGGGAACAAATAAAATAGATCAAAATGGAAACAAAAAAGAAATGGAGAAATAAAAAGTAAAATCAAAATCAAAAGAAAAAGAATTCAAAAAGAGTATGTTTAAAAATAAGTAAAGGGATCAAATGATAAATATTAATATTAATATTAATATTAATAATTAAGAAGTTGCAGTAAATTTGTATCTTTTTTTAGTAATACCAACGACATCAGATATTGCATCATCATCAACGAACCAAGCAATTCTACCAGCTGATTTTTCATTAATTATACTTGCAGGTAAACCTTTATCAGGTCTTTCCATAATTGTTCTTAAAACTGGAGCTTTAGTTGCACCTTCAACAACGAAAGCTACCATATGAGAATGACAAATAACAGGTACAGAAAAAGATATACGATTTGAAGGTCCAACGGGACTATTTTCAACAGGTACACACCAAGCATATTGTTCTCTTAAAGTTTCATGATTTGGGAATAATGAAGCAACATGACCATCAGGTGCACAACCTAATAAAATTAAATCAAACATTGGTAATTTAACAGAATCTTTTGAAGCAAAACCTTTAATTAAAGTTTTCTCATAATCATCAGCACATTCTTGTGGATCATTTAAATAATTTAAATTAATTGGATAAATATTTGGATAACCTGAATTTTTTGGTATTTTATCAAATAATTTTGCCTTTGCTTGACCATAATTTGATTCTAATGAATCAAATGGTACTAATCTTTCATCTGCAAAATAAACATCCCATTTATCCCATTTTATATCATTTCTTTTTAATAAACCTTCATTAAGTACATTTAAAAGTGAACCACCACTTATACCAATTTTAAATCTTCTATTACTTTCTTTTTTCTTTTTCCTTATTTGTGAACTTGTTGATGGTGAAGTACTCATTAAATTACTATGAACATCTTGTGAATTAGTTTGATTATTATTATTATCAGAGATATTTCGCTGTATTTGATTATCATTATTATTATCAATATTTATATCATTTTTCTGTATTTGATTATTATTTATATTATTTGTAGTGTTATTAGAGTTTATTATAGAAGAATTAGATGATGAGTTATTATTATTATTATTATTATTATTATTATTATTATTATTATTAATATTTATATTTGAATTAGTTTCATCATGTGACTTTGATAAAGCTTTATTTTGAGCTGTAACTATTAAATCTGCAACTGCTTCTGCAACACCTGAGAACTCAGGAAATGAATAAATAAGTGGGACTGCTGTTGTCATAGTGCAGTTTAATTATTATAATGAATACCCCTTAACTCGATCCTGTATAGTAATAATATATAAACAAATGGATATAATATAAAATAATATAATATAATGTAATATAATGTAAATATGGTGATGAACCCAAATGCCAATATAATTTTAAATTTGCACACACAGAAAGCGAAAAAACAATACGGATCGCTCGCCTTTTGTGAGTCAGCAAATTGTTAAACATTAAACAAACTGTATAAATTTTGAAATTTGCCCACTGCTGGCTCAGATTTCTAAAGCGATTAAATTGGCAACTTCTTTGATCATTTTGAAGGACGTGTATATATATATATATATATATATATATATATATATAATATATCACTTGAATAAGTTAACATAGCTATGACAACTACTTTTAACTCAACATTGGATATAATTGCTTGGTGTCTGAAGGGTGAAGATCTTAATTATGCAGTTTCATGTATTGATAATGACGAATTTTTACTATCTAAAATAAATAACAATAATAATAGTAATGAAATAGATGATAGTAACAGTAATAACAATAATGAGATAAAAGATATTCAGTTATTTTTAAGTGCTAAAGGTGTCAATTTTCCTTTAACTTTATCAAAATCAGTTAGTAAGATATTATGTAATAAATGGATTTTACCCTTAATCAAAGGAAAAATTAGCAATTATAATAATAATAATAATAATAATAATAATAATAATCAGAGTAATATTACTTTATTTGATGCATTGAAAGATTCAAAAGATGAATTTTATAAAAATGGGAATTTAAATACTTTTGATGAGAAAATTATTCATGATGATGATAATAATAATAATAAAGATAAAATGAATGATATTAATAGATTAAGCATAAAAAGTAATACAAATAGTATTCCTTTTAATAATAATAAATTAAGAGACTTTGATTCAAATTCTGAATATAAACCAGGATTTGAAGATGAGTTTCAATTACAACCTAAAAACAGAAATGATTTAAATATGGGATTTAATAATAATAATAATAATAATTTAAATAATCCAATAAGAGGTTATGGAGATTTAGATTTATACCCAAATGGAGATAAGTATGGTAATTGGACTGATCCATTAGGTGGTAGTTTTAATATATTTGGTAATAATAATAGTAATATGGGAGTTAGAGGTACTGGTGGTATGTATCCAACATTTGATGATCCATTATTTCAAAATCAAGGTAATAATAATGAAGATGATAATAATGGTAATAATAACATTAATGGTAATTTGTCTGTTAGACCACGTATACGATATGATGATCCAACTGGTTTTAATAATAACAATAATAACAATAATAACAATAATAATAATGGTTTTATGTAAGTTTATAGTATTTAGTGTTTAATAAAAATTATGTGGCGGTGAAGTTAGTATCAAACAAATTCACACACACATGATTACGTAATGTCACGTGGGTCTGATGTAGCTATAGTATTATTAAAGCCTGGTGTATAGATGTTTATAGAAATATTTTTATTTTAAATTTTAAATGCGCTTCTTCTCCTCTTTTTCTCAACCTCTCCAAATAGTTTGGTTTATCACACACTGTAATATTACATTATATAATATTATACTATTATTGAATACCAGACTACTTCTAGCTTTTGAATTTTATTATTCTTCAATCACTCTATAAATCATGCTTGCTAGATCATTAAGAATCAACAACGTCATCGCTAGACGTTTTGTTGCAACAGCTACAAAAACTGCAACTTCAACTTCAACTTCATCTACAACTACAACTGAATCATCATCTTTAACAACAGAAGATCCATTAGATGTTATTCCAAGTGGTAATTATAAACAAGCACCAAATAGAGCAGAAACTTGGTCTCCATCACAAAGATCAAGAGATGAAATTTGGAAATCTGATCCAAGATTTGTTGGTAAAGATTTAAGTAAACAACCACAAGCTTTAGCTGCAATTGAATTAATTAAAAATCAACCAATTAGTTATATTCATGGTAATATCGCTGTTTGTCATGGTACTGATTTCGTACAGGGTCATCCAAAAGTTTATATTAATTTAGATAAAGATCAACCACATACTTGTGGTTATTGTGGTGCTAGATATGCAAGAGAAGAACTTAAAGGTAAATTATAATTAAATTAAATAAAATTTAATTTAATTTAATTAAGCCTTATTCTCTTATTTATCATATCCATTTATTATCAGTTGATATTTCATTCTTTATATGATAACATATATATTTATTTATATATCTTTATTCTATTTCATTATATAAATTCTTATTTATTCTTCTAATTCAATTATTCATATTAAATTAATATATGTATAATATATATAGTATAAATTTGTCATAACCCTCGAATTAATTTTTTTTTAACCGCTCGTATAAAAATATTTTAAATTCAGATTTCATATTTATTTAAAGCTTAACATGAATTTTTCATTTTTCAATTAATTCTTTTCATTATCCTATATAATAAATCTATTTAATTAATTAAATATTTAATAACTTAAACAAATTAAATATTAAATATGATTTTTTCAAATTTAATAAGGAAATATTCAACTCATCCAATTTCTAAACCAATACGTCAAAAAACTTTACATGATTTATATAAATTATATAATAATAATGAAAAATTATCAGTTATAACTGCTCATGATTTTATAACTGGTAAATTTGCTGATAAAACACCTGAAATTGATGCAATTTTAATTGGTGATTCATTATCAATGGTTGCAAAAGGTCATCCTTCAACTTTAGAATTAGAATTTGATGATTTTTATTATTCAACTCAATCAGTTTTAAGATCAATTAATGAAAAATTTGTAATAGTTGATTTACCATTTGGATCATTTGAAGAATCAATTCAACAATGTACTTCAAATGCAATTAAATTAATGAAATTAGGTAAAATTGGTTCAATTAAAATTGAAGGATCTTATGAAATGACTGATAAAATTATTAATTTAACAAATGCTGGTATACCAATTACAGGTCATTTAGGTTTACAACCACAAAAATTTAATTTATTAGGTGGTTTTAAAGCTCAAGGTAGAAATGCTTTAAATGCTTTAGA
Organism: Pichia ethanolica; assembly: GCA_030570435.1. Classification (NCBI taxonomy): domain Eukaryota; kingdom Fungi; phylum Ascomycota; class Pichiomycetes; order Pichiales; family Pichiaceae; genus Pichia; species Pichia ethanolica. Next base: position 1,243 of record JAJLVP010000029.1, on the reverse strand, counting down.
AATTTTTAAACAAGCAAAACATTTAGAAAAAATCGGTTGTAAATTATTAGTACTTGAATGTATACCTGAAAGATTAGCTTATTTTATAACTAAAAATTTAAATATACCAACAATTGGTATAGGTGCTGGTAATTTAACAAGTGGTCAAGTTTTAGTTATGGCAGATGCTTTAGGTATGTCAAATAATAAAAATGCTAAATTTGTTAAACCTTATTTAAATATTTATTCATTAGCAATTGATGCATTAACAAATTATTCAATTGATGTAAAATCAAAAAAATTCCCAGAATCTATTAAACATACTTATTCAATGGATGAAAATGAATTTAAAGAATTTGAAGAATTAGCTAAAAGTTTAAAAAATTAATATTTAATTTATTTTCTACTTTTCATTTATTTACTAATTTGCTTATTTATTTATCTATCTATTTAATGTCTATAGGAATTTTTTTTTTTTCTTTTATATAATACAGTCTTTGCTTTTTCTGTTGTCCTGAGTTTCTTTTTTTTTCTTTACTATTTTAAACAAGAGAAATAGAAAAACTCACTTGTATATAATTTTATATTCATCTTGCATTTCAATTTCATCATCGTTATCAAAATCAAGTTTATTCTCATTCATTATAATTGTTCTACCTTGACATGGTACAATTATATTATTAACTTTATTATTTTCAATAGCTTCTTGCTTTAATAATTTACCAGGTTCAAGATAATTCTCTGAACTCAGAACAAAAGTACCCCAATGAACACCAGCTATTTTATGTATTTTCATTTCATTCATTATTTTAATACTTTCATTTGGACTTATATGCCTTGGTTTTTGATGCCATTCAGGACAATATTGTCCAATTGGTAAAGCACCAAATTTAATGGGTCCATACATTAATCCAATTTTTTTAAATAATTCATTAGCATAACCAGTATCACCACCATGATAAAATAAACTTTTACCATTTTTAATAATTAAAAAACTACACCATAATGTCTTATTTGAATCAATTAACATTCTACCTGACCAATGCATTGATGGTAAACAAACAATTTCAAATTCTTCATCAATTTTAATTCTCTCCCACCATTTCATTTCAATTATATTATTAAATTTAACTCCATGATTAATTAAAAATTCACTAATTCCAAATGGAACAATCCATTTACAATTTAATTTTGATAATTCATTTGTACTTTCATCACCTAAATGATCAGGATGATCATGACTAACTAAAACATAATCTGGTTT
>JAJLVP010000028.1:0-32640 GCA_030570435.1 Pichia ethanolica | reverse complement strand
GTAATAATGAATTTGATAATAATAAAATTGAAACAATTGACGGATTTAATAAACTTTTAATTAAAAAGAAGCTTAAAAAGGATAATGAACAAAATGAAGAAATTGAAGTTGAATTAAAAGATATTTATTTAACTGGAGTTATGTGTCGAAAATATAAATATAAATTATTTAATGATTTAAATGATTTTCAAAAATATCTGGATTATCAAATTCAACAATTTAATTTAAATGATGAAAATAATGATAAATATTCATATGAACTCAATGCAGATGATACATTAATTAATTTATTACCTGTTAGTAGAAGTCGTAGTTTAATCAATAATAAAAATAAAGGATATTTTTATAGATGTTTGTTTATTATAACTGGATTAAACAATAATAATAAAAATAATTTTAATAAGAATGAATCAAAGAACAATACACCAAGGCATAATAAAGAAAAGAAAGATATTAATCAACTAATTGAATTTGTTCAATCACAAGGAGGAACCGTATTACAAGAATCTGGATTTGAGGATATAATTAAATTTAAATTGAAGGATAAGTATAGTAATAATAGTAATAATAGTAATAATAGTAATAAAAATAATAATATTATTAATACGAGTAATAATAATTCACCAAGAAGAAATAAAATTAATAATAATAATTTTTTTGAAGATAATGGATTATTAAATAATGAAAATAATGAATTTATTAATTATAAATGTTTAAAAGATAAAGGTGAATATTATAGTATTAAATTTAAAAGAGAAGATAGTGAAAATAAGAATGAAATTGATGATGATGATGATGATGGTGGTAATGATGGTTATTGTATTGAAATTGATGAAGAAATTAGTAAATTTGAATTTGGATGTGTTATATCAAGTAGGCATGTACGTACATTAAAATATTTAGAATGTTTATGTTTAAAATGGCCAATTATTCATATTGAATTTATTAGGAAATGTTTAGATGATTTTAACTTTTTAAAAAATTGGAGAGAGGAATGGACAAAATTTTTATTAATTTCTGGTGAATGTAGTTTATTAAATAGTTGTTGTATTGGATTAGATATATTTGAATATTATAATAGATGGAGAAATGGATATAAATTAGGTAAACAAGTGAAATTAAATAAATTATTTAAAGGTGAAAAGATTATCATTATTAATTTTAATTTTAAGATTTTTAAGGAAAGGATTAAAGATACTATGAATCATTATTATAGAAGAAGTAAAAGGAGAAGGGTTGCGAATGGTTTAGAAAAGACTTATAAGAGGGTAGAAGAAATTGAGACGAATGATAAAGATAAGAGGAATCATGAAGAAGAAGATAATGAAGTAGGTAATGAAGAAGAAAATCAAGAAGAACAAGAAGATCAAGAGATTAATAAGAAAATAATTGATGGACCAGTTAAAGAAGAGACATTAATATGGATATTTAGACAAATTGGATTTGATGAAGTTATTTTAATTAAAGATAAATGTAATTTGAGGGAATTATTAGAATTTAATAAAAAGAGAAAAGAAAATAATAATGAGAAATATATTTATATTAAATATGGTAACGATATTGAACGATTTAAAAGTATAATTGAGAGTGAGAATGTTAGTAAAGATGATAATAAAGTTGATAGAATAATTAATTGGGAATGGGTAGTTCAGCGTATTATATGTAATTATATATAAAAAGTAGTTACATGAAACTTATTGCCTAATTAGGCAACTTTTACAAAATAATGGGGACATTATAATATGTAATCATGTTATTATTCTTTTTTTCTCTAATTCATTTATTATCTCCTGTCCGGGCAGTGCAGCACAGATAGCGGCCCGCTTGCAGCAATGCCGTCTGGGCTGTGCTGGTGGGAGTGCAATGTGTGCTTACGTACAGATTTTGTGTTATAACTGCTGTTCAACTGAAATTGAAATTGAAATTGAAATTACCGGAACTGAGGGAGTTCTGGAATTGTCATTTGTCTCCACAGTTTCAAATTTCTTTTTTTTCCCTCTTTTTTTTTCAGTTTGGGCTCTGCCGTTTTCTTTCTCTTCCGACACTTTGGATTTAAATATCGTGGTGAGCTTTTTTCTCGTTTTCACACTAACAAAAAGCAGAGCTTGTTTTATTTTTTATTTTTTTCTTAGTTGTTAATGGTAAATAATTTTTAACAACAACAATAAGTGGCAAGTAAATTAAACTTAATATAATTATATTTATTCTTTCTTCTTGTTATTATAAAGCTATAACATATCTATCATACACTCCTATCCATATATATCCCATATATACATACATACGTTCATATTTCTATTCAAATCAAATTTAAGATTATAACTAGTGTAGAAGAACCTTATTATTCAAAGAAATTATTTCAAGAAAAAAATTCCTCATTACTTAATTATTATATTCAATTAAATAATAAATTAAATCAATAAAACCGTGAAATTTACATATATATATATATATATATATATAAATATTATTCCAATATGAGTATAATTTCAAATTCTTTAACGACAAGATTTTTTTACTATTTTAATTATTTATTATTTCCAATAAAATTCATTATTTCAACTTTATTTCAATCTTCTTTATTATTAATTGAAGGTATTCAAAGTAATGATAATAATGATGATAATGAAAAGAAAAATGAAATTGAAAAAGATAATTTAGATTTATTTCCAAAAACTATTAATTTTACAAAAAATTTAACTTCAACAGAAATTGATAATAATAATAATAATAATAATAATAATAATAATGAATCAAATAATTTAAATCAATGTAGTACTAATAACAATTCTGTTTATTTACCACAACAAAATAGAAACGGTGAATTAGAATTTAAATTAGAAAATTCAAACAATAATAATAATAATTATTATTATTCAAATTTACAACAATTAACACCAAATTCAGATTTAGTTTCACCTTCAAATAATAATTTAAATTTAAAAAATGGATTTATTTCATTATCTCCTGTTTCATCAATTAAATCAAATAATTCTCAAAATAGTTGTTCAAATTTAAACAATTCAGAAATTATTAAAAAAGAAGATGATTATTCAGAGAATGGATCTGATGATTTTGAAAGTAATGATAATGATGATATTGAAAGTAATGATGAAAAAATTAATGAAAATGATAAAGATAAAGAGAAATATCATCAATGTCCACATTGTGATTCAAAATTTAGAATTCGTGGTTATTTAACTCGTCATATGAAGAAACATTCAAAGACAAAAGCTTATCATTGTCCATTTTATAATGATTCAATTGAATCTAAATGTCATCAAACAGGTGGATTTTCAAGACGTGATACATTTAAAACTCATTTAAAGGCAAGACATTTTAGATATCCACCTGGTGTTAAATCAAATAAAAGAACTGGTATGATGGGTTGGTGTGGAATTTGTGGTGAAAAATTTTTAAATAATGAAATTTGGGTTGAACGTCATATTGAAATGGGTTTATGCCCTGGTTTACCTGATGATTATATTAAAAGTTTAAAAATTGGTAAAAAGAAAACTGGTAAACATTCTAAATTTTTAGATGTTGATAATTTAAATGATAATAATAATTTAAATTCAAATATTGATTCAAATTTTAATTCAGTTATTAAAATTGAAAATAATAATAATAATGTTAATAATAATAATAATAATGTTATTATTAATGAAGATGAAAAAATTAGAAGTGGGAATAATAATGGTAATCATTATCTTGAAAGTCCATCAAGTGATAATTCATCACCATCACCTTATTTGATTAATTCAAATTTAGTTCAAATGAATTCACAATTAATGACAAATTCTATTAATAATTTGAATAGTAATCAAATTGAAGATATGGAAACATTACAATTATTAATTAAACAATATGAATTAACAAAAATTATATCATCATTAAAACAAAAGCAAAAAGAGGAAGAAGAAGAAAAGATTAAAATGATTCAACAATTACAACAAATTCAACAATTGCAACAACTTCAACAATTACAACAACTACAACAATTTCAACAATTTCATCAATTACAACAAATACGAGAGATAAATAATAGTAATAATAATAATAATATAATAGATCCGTCAACTCCAATAACATCAATTCAAAATCCAATAACTAATAATTCATCATCTATATCATCATCTACATCATCTATATCAAGTAATTGTGATAGTAATAATAATTTTATACAAATTCAACAATTTTTATTACAACAATTACAATTTCAACAACAACAATTAAATAATAATCCTAATCATAATCATATTATGAATAATGGTAATAATAAGTTAGAAATTGAAGAAGAATATCCATCATTAGAGGGTGAATTTTTAAATCAATCTGATTTAATACGAGCTGGTGGTAATTTATAATAAATTACAGTTATAAAAAAAATTCGCTGATTTTCCCATAATATATAATAAATATAAATTTTTTCACTTATTATTTATTTATTCATTAATTATTTAATTGTCCGTTTATTTATTTATTTATCTTTATAAATTTTTCTTAGTATTAGTTTCTTTATTTGCTTTTCTTTTTAATTATTAAGTTTTATCACCTTACTTTTTCACATTTACTAACTTTTTCTTTTTATTTTTCTTTTTATTTTTCACTTTTACTTTTCACTTTTACTTTTCACTTTTACTTTTCACTTTTACTTTTCACTTTTACTTTTCACTTATTTCTATTTTTTATGTATAATTCTGATATTTTAATGTGTAATCTAATTTTCAACTACTAAAGAAAAAGAGAGAGCTAATTAAGATATAAAGTAATATAATATGCCCTGTGAGTTAAATTCAGAAACATAAATCCTAAATCCGAATATTTATTAGAAATTACCTAATAAAATGACGTCATTAGTGGTAAAATCTAAAATTAAACGAAAAACAATTTGAAAATTAATTTTTTAAAAACCGTTAAAGATTTTGTATGTAGTAAAAATAAAAAGTAATTTTAATTTTAATTTCAATTACGTTATGGAAAATCTGTTCTTTATTTGACTGTTTTCTTTTCTTTTTTTCTCTTTTTTTCTCTTTTTTTCTCTTTTTTTCTCTTTTTTTCTCTTTTTTTCTCTTTTTTTCTCATTTTTTCTCATTTTTTCTCATTTTTTCTCCTTTTAGTTTTTTACCCTCCTTTTCATAATTTTTGGTTGATTTCGTATGTAAATTTAGTTTGGGGGGACTTTTATTTAATTTATAATCTTGTTTTTTTTTTTCTATATTCATATATTTGATACTTATCATATTATCTTTATTAACTTTAAATTATACTTCTTCTTTCATCATAACATTATATAACACAATTTTATTATAAACAATCAAACAATAAAATCCACGCTCATTTGTTTACCTTCTCATTTAATATTTAATACCACTTTTCTTCCGTTAATTATCCCCTGATTACCCCCCCTTGTGCTATAAATAAATCCACTTAAAGGCTTATACATTATTTTTATTCGCAATAACTGATTCCTTAAATTAGATCATTTAAATAAACAACAAGGTATTGATTTACTCTTATTCTTATTTAATATCCACATTCGTTCTTTCTTATAAAAAAAAACAACAGCTGAATAGAAATACAAATAACAATTTCATTTCGTATTCTTTATTAACTAATAATAGATAAACATAAATATATCATTAATGAACATATTTTTAACTAATTTTAATTTCATATTTATATTGAGTGTTTTAATCACTTTCACAAATGCATTATCAAATCGACAGTCATATTCATCAAAATTAACAACAACAGCAACAACAACAACTTTATCCTCAAAATTAACTTCAACTTCATTATCAAAATTTAATCAATTTTCAACTTTAACAACAAAATCTTTAATTTCAGATTATAATTCATTTTCAACTTCAGATTTACCAATAATTCATTTCCGTCTAGGTGATGGTTATTTTTATGATTATATGATTCAAATTGGTGAACCAAAACAAGAAATTGCTTTAAGATTAGATGTAATTCAAGGTGATAATTGGGTACTTGCAACATCTGATTTTGTACCTTGTAGTTCAATGTATATAGTTCGTCAAAATGTTACTTTAACAGAAGCTAGTTCATTAATAACTTCAATTACTTCAACTACTTCTACTACTCAACTTACAACTACTTCAATTGATTCTTCAACTAAAACTTCTTCAAGTTCAATTGCTGTAACTGTTGATATGGTTGATGTTGTTTATGGTAAATCTTGTTCAGCTTATAATGTATTTGATATATTCTCTTCATTATATTATTCATTTATTGATATTAAAACATTTACAGAAGTTAAATTATCAAATGCAACTCAATATTTTAAATTATTTATTTCTGGTATTTTAGTTACAGGTGTTTGGGCAATTGATAATTTTTATTTAACTTTTACTTCAAATAAAGTTGAAACTTTTGAATTTATTAATGTTCCATTTGTTTATGCAAATTTTTCAAATGTTGGTGTTGGTTCTTTAGCTTTAGGTAGTTCACAATCGGATTATAATTATGAATTTAATTTTATCTCAAATTTTGTAATTAATAATTTAATTGATTCAAATTCTTATTCATTAGCTTTAGGTGCAAATAATTTTACATTCCCACATTTAATTCTTGGTGGTATTGATAAAAATTTAATTTATAATGATAATTCAAATTCAAATTCAAATTCTTTAATGGCATTATTTGATTTTATACCAGTTTTAGATGAAACTGGTGATTCAATTAAAGATAATAATGGTTTATCAAATTCATTACCAGCATTCCCAATTTTTGGTTGGGGTGTAACTTCAAATTCAACTGGTAAATCCATTATATTTTCTTCATCTTTTAATGATAGAATGGAAGTTTCAAATTATCCAAAACCAGCTTTAATTGATTCACGTCATTCTTATAATTATATACCTTATTCAACTTTAATTGAATTAGCAATTGAATTAAATGCTTATTATTCTTCAACTTTAGATAGATGGATTGCAGATTGTTCAATTGGTTCAAGTGGTACAATTGATATTAATTTAGGTAATTATACAATTCATATGCCAATTTCAAGCTTTTTAATTCAAGCAACTTCAAATAATTCAGCAATTGTTTTCCCATCAGGTGATAAGGCTTGTTATTTAACTTTCTTACCTGATTATAGATTAGGTTATTCTTTACTTGGTACATCATTTTTAAAAAATATTTATTTAGCAGTTGATAATGAAAATAGACAAATTGCATTATCACCATTAAATAATCAATTAAAAGATTTAAATATTTGTATTTCTTATTCAACTTCAACAACTTTAACAACTTCAAAAATTTTAACAACTTCAATAACTTCAAATAATTTAATAACAGATTCACCAATTTTTACAATTGATGAACCAATTAGTTCTGTTAATAGAAGTAATATATCACATGGTTTATTATCAGTTTCAAGACAAAGTATAAATGATATTTTCACTGAAACAACAATTACAATTTTACCAAATTCAGAAGTTTCAACTTATCAAACAACTATTACAATGAATACTAATAGACCAAAACCCTCTCAAATATCATTTACTTCACCAGATTTATATGCAATTAAATCGGGTATAATACCATTTGGTAAAAGATTTACATCTATTACATCATTAACATTAACAATTCCTACAACTGTTGTATTTACAGATACTTTAGTTCAATCAACTGAAGTTTATATTTCAGATGGTGAAGTTTATTTTCAAACAAAAGAACAAAATGATGGTCATGGTGGTGGTAATAATGGTGGTACTAATACAGGTAATACAGAATCAACAATTTATGCATTTAGCTCATTAGTTACTTCAATTTCATCTTCAAAATCCTCAGGTGCTGGTTCAAATTTACAAGTACCTGAATTACTAAGATATAATCAACCAAGTAATTTATTGAATACTTTAAAAATATTTGGTTATTTTTCAACAATATTTATTTGTATTATCATTTTACTATAATTGTCATATTAATTTATGATTTTTCAATATTTAATTTTTAACCTTTTAATTCTTTCTTTTTTTTTCTTTCTTTTGACTTTTAATTTAGTTTAATTTACTCTTTTTAACTTTTTATTAAATTTTACACTCTTTTGTCTGCCGATTGTCTACCTTTACTCAGAATATTCTAATTTATAATTTGTACCAGTTAATTAATTAATTAATTATTTATTTATTTATTTTCCAAATATGAAATTACACACACATTAGCTTAGTAAGCGCAAAATACTGATTTTTGGTTGGCTAAAAAATCGTCTTGTCAATGCACACGAATATTTTTTTTCCCTTTTTCTTAACATTTTTCAATATTTTTCACTAGGAAATTTTCATGGAAAATTTTTTTTTTTTCGTTGGTGTGTCCATTCTAACGTGCATGTTAGTAATATATATAATATCTTGTTTACAAAATAAAGTTGTTTAGCTTTTTATACACATACCATTATTTTTTTTTTATCAAGCATATAGAAAAATATCATTATATATAATTTATTAAACAAATATGAGTGATAAAAATTTACGTATTGCAATTGTCTCTGATGACAAATGTAAGCCAAAGAAATGTCGTCAAGAATGTCGAAAATCATGTCCAGTTGTTAAAACAGGTAAACTTTGTATTGAAGTTGCACCAAATAGTAAAATTGCATTCATTTCAGAAAATTTATGTATTGGTTGTGGTATTTGTACAAAAAAATGTCCATTTGGTGCAATTACAATTATTAATTTACCAACAAATTTAGAAAGTGAAGTTACTCATAGATATTCTGCAAATTCATTTAAATTACATAGATTACCAATGCCAAGACCAGGTCAAGTTTTAGGTTTAGTTGGTACAAATGGTATTGGTAAATCAACTGCTTTAAAAATTTTATCAGGTAAATTAAAACCAAATTTAGGTAAATTTGATGATCCACCTGATTGGGAAGATATTATTAAACATTTTAGAGGTTCTGAATTACAAAATTATTTTACAAAAGTTTTAGAAGAAAATATTAAAGCAATTATTAAACCTCAATATGTTGATAATATTCCAAGAGCAATTAAAGGTCCTGTAAATAAAGTTGGTGAATTATTAAAGGCAAGATCTGAAGATAATGATATGGAAAAAGTTAAAAATGTTATTAAAATGACTGATTTACAAAAATTATTAAAAAGAGAAGTTGCTAAATTATCTGGTGGTGAATTACAAAGATTTGCAATTGCAATGACTTGTATTCAAAAGGCAAATGTTTATATGTTTGATGAACCATCATCTTATTTAGATGTTAAACAAAGATTAAATGCTGCTTTAATTATTAGATCATTATCAGATACTGATGTTTATACAATTGTTGTTGAACATGATTTATCAGTTTTAGATTATTTATCAGATTATGTTTGTATTTTATATGGTGTTCCATCAGTTTATGGTGTTGTTTCATTCCCTGCATCAGTTAGAGAAGGTATTAATATCTTTTTAGATGGTCATATTCCATCTGAAAATTTAAGATTTAGAACTGAATCTTTACAATTTAGATTAACTGATGCATCTGATAATATGTTAATTGAACAATCATGTAATTTTACTTATCCTGATATGACTAAAACTCAAGGTGATTTTAGATTAAATGTTGAAGCAGGTTCATTTAGTGATTCTGAAATTATTGTTATGATGGGTGAAAATGGTACTGGTAAGACAACTTTATGTAAATTATTAGCTGGTGCAATTGCCCCAGATGAAGGTTCAAAAGCACCAGAATTAAATGTTTCAATGAAGCCACAAAAAATTGCTCCAAAATTTACTGGTACTGTTAGACAATTATTCTTAAAGAAAATTAGAGCTTCATTTTTACACCCTCAATTTAATACTGATGTTGTTAAACCATTAAAAATTGAAGATATTATTGATCAAGAAGTTCAACATTTATCTGGTGGTGAATTACAAAGAGTTGCAATTGTTTTAGCATTAGGTAAACCAGCTGATATTTATTTAATTGATGAACCATCTGCTTATTTAGATTCTGAACAACGTATTATTTGTTCTAAAGTTATTAGAAGATTTATTATTCATTCAAAGAAAACTGCATTTATTGTTGAACACGATTTTATTATGGCAACTTATATGGCTGATAAAGTTATGGTCTTTGAAGGTCAACCTTCTGTTAATGCAACTGCAAAGAAAGCAGAATCTTTATTAACTGGTTGTAATAGATTTTTAAAGAACTTAAATGTTACATTCAGAAGAGATCCAAATTCTTTTAGACCAAGAATTAATAAATTGGATTCCCAAATGGATAAGGAACAAAAATCAAGTGGTGATTATTTCTTCCTTGAAAATAAAAGATTGTAAAACCAATTGCATTATTATCAATCTATTCTATTTCATTCTATTCTAATAAAAGCTGTCCTATTCTATTCTTCAACCAATTTTTATTGGTAAAAAGGTGTAAAAAAAAAGAAAAAGAAAAAGAAAAGATAAAAAGATGATACCAAATGAAAAGAAAATAAAGCTTTTTTTATTTCATTCAATGAATTTCAATGTAATTAATTAATTATACTTATTTTACAAATACTTATACATTTCCTAATGAATAAGTCACTGATTCTTTCTCTTTTTTTACCCTTCTATTTATTTTTCTTCTCTTTCTTTTGTGTTTCTTTACTTTATTTTTTTTACATTTTCACATTTTATATATATCACTGTATAAACGACTCCATTTAATTAATTACAAAACTTACTAATTTTTAATATTTAATTTTTAATATTTTTTTTTATATTTTAACATTATTATGGGGACTATCGACTTATTTGTCTTGAATCTTTTAGGATTAAAAAAAAAAAAAAAAAAAAAAAAAATTGAATTTTGAATTTTGAATTTTTAATCTTTAATCCTGTCATAAAATTCTCTCTCTCATGGAAAAAAAATCAAATGAAAAAAAATTCCAATCGCACTTTTTGGATTTTTCGGTACTCGTCCATCAAAATTGAAATGACTCTCTTTTGAAACTGTTGTCATTATATTTTTCACCGTAAATTTATTTTAAATTACTGTTTTTTTTTCTTTACAGTTCTTACTATCTACAAATATTCAAGATGACTGAAGAAGTTACAGAAAAGATTGAACAAGTTACATTAGAATCTCAAACAACTATTTTGGGTCCAGATGGTCAACCATTATCAAAAAAAGCTTTAAAGAAATTAGAAAAGGAAAAAGAGAAGGAAAGAAAGAAAGCTGAAAAAGCAGCTCAATTAGCTCAAGAACAAGCTGCTAGAGAAGCTGCTGCTTTAGCAAATGATACTGCTAAAGATAATTATGGTAAACAACCATTAATGCAATCAAAGAAAGAAGATGTTACTGGTATTAAAAGAACTAAATTTAATACCTTATCAGCTGCAAATGATGGTGAAGAAGTTGTCTTTAGAGCTAGAATTCATACTGCAAGACAACAAAGTGCAAATATGTGTTTCTTTGCATTTAGACAACAAGATGAATTAATTCAAGGTTTATTAAAATCAAATGGTGATTCTATTTCAAAACAAATGGTTAAATGGGCATCTGGTTTAAGTTTAGAATCTATTGTTTTAGTTCATGGTGTTGTTAAAAAAGTTAATGAATTAGTTAATAGTGCAACAGTTCAAGATGTTGAAATTCATATTACTAAAATGTATTTAATTTCAGGTACTCCAGCTCAATTACCTTTATTAATTGAAGATGCTTCTAGATCTGATGCTGAAGCAGAAGCTTCTGGTTTACCAATTGTTAATTTAGATACAAGATTAGATGCCAGAGTTATTGATTTAAGAACAACTACCAATCATTGTATTTTTGAATTACAAAGTGGTATTTGTGAACTTTTCAGAGAATATTTATCAAAATTAAACTTTAGAGAAGTTCATTCTCCAAAATTACTTGGTGCAGCATCTGAAGGTGGTGCTAATGTTTTTGAAGTTACATATTTTAAATCTAAAGCATATTTAGCTCAATCACCACAATTTTATAAACAACAATTAATTGCTGCTGATTTTGAAAGAGTTTTCGAAATTGCACCTGTTTTTAGAGCAGAAAACTCAAATACTCATCGTCATTTAACAGAATTCGTTGGTTTAGATATGGAAATGGCTATTGAAGAACATTACCATGAAGCTGTTGATACTTTATCAAATATGTTCATTTTCATTTTTACTGAATTAAAAAAAAGATATTCAAAAGAAATTGCAACAATTAGAAGACAATATCCAGTTGAAGAATTTAAAGTTCCTGAACAAATGGTTAAAATACATTATAAAGATGCAGTTAAAATGTTAAATGATAATGGTAAAGAACAAGGTGCATATGAAGATTTATCAACTGAAAATGAAAAATTCTTAGGTAAATTGGTTAGAGAAAAATATGATACTGATTTCTTCGTTTTAGATAAATTCCCATTAGCCGTTAGACCTTTCTATACAATGCCAGATCCGGAAGATCCAAACTATTCTAACTCATATGATTTCTTTATGAGAGGTGAAGAAATTCTTTCAGGTGCACAACGTATTCATGATCCAGAATTATTAAGAGAAAGAATGAAAGTTCATGGTGTTGATCCAGAAGGTCCAGGCCTTTGTGATTATGTTAATGCATTCACCTATGGTTGTCCTCCACATGCAGGTGGTGGTATTGGTTTAGAAAGAGTTTTAATGTTCTTCTTAGATTTAAAGAATATTAGACGTGCTTCCTTATTCCCAAGAGATCCAAAACGTTTACGTCCATGATTTCTTTGTTTATCTTTGCACTTGCTTGTTGAGTCGTTATTATATAACATATATTTAAACACGGTTTATAATATTTATATATATTTAATACAAATATCTTATTAAAAAGAGACGAATTAAATTACTTGTGATCTCTATGGAAAATGCCGTGCGCATATTTTTGTCGTTTCGTTCAACTTGAATTACTTAATCTTTTCTTAGTTCTTCAGTTTTCATATTCTTTAAACTGGATTTTTCCTGTTAGTAAAGATTTAATACTCTTTTGAGCACATATGTATATTTTTTATAGATCAGAACCAATAGCATTGTTTTAAAAGCTATAAAGTAAATTATCGGCCCAACGAATGTTTAATCAGATGCCTTTTTTATTCGGGTAAACAACCCCGCGTTTTAGAAAAATACCGCTATACCTTCCATTTCTGGCAGGTAATACGAGATTTCTGATAGAGAAAAATGGAGAGAAACTCCAACTAATAGTCAGGATCTATCTAGTCTCAAAGTACAACGTTTTTTTAACATCTAAAATAGTGGTACTTCTGAGTGGAAATAGAAGAAACATAAAGGAATAAGAAAGAATTATTGAATTATTGAACTTTATAGTCATAAAATTCCTAATTTCAATAACAGAAAACGTGAACTTTACGAAGATGGAATACGAAATTAAGCAAATTAACACAGATCATTATACCAACAAAGAGGAAGCAGCACAAGTTCTCAAGAGTACTTGGTTAAATTTCATTAGTGATGAATCAGAAATTGAAACTGTTCTAAAAAAAGAAATATACAATTACGAAACTTCACAAAATCCTCTACAACATTTCTATTTAGTGGATCTTAAATCCGGTGAAATTGCAGCATCTATGGGTACGGTTCTAAGAAACTCAACTATCCCCAATAAGAAAAACATAGTAGTAACAGTTGTAAGTACCAAAAAAGACTACAGGAAGAAAGGATTGATGGAGAAACTTCTTAATTTTGTGATTGCATTATACGAAGATAACGATTTTGATTCAGTAAAAGACTATTTTGTTTATGATGATATGTTTATGAATAACTCCAAAGAATTTATTTCTAAATATGTAAACAGTGGTTCATTTTGGACCCTATACAGTGCTGTTGGTGATTATTATTCAAGGTTTGGTTTTGTACCAGTTAAAACATTGAATTACTATACTATATCATCTAATGAATTTCTCAATACTAAATATGAGTCAGCATTTGATATAAAAGATAATGAAGAATTTCTTACAATTGAGAACTCTAACGAATATTTAGTTGATGAAAAATATATTCCAGATGTTTCTATGTTATCAAAAGACCCGATTCGTTGTTGTTCCTTCAAAAATGGTTCAATAATGAGATTTATTCATGGAAATAAAATTTACTTTAATTCAAAAGGTATAAACATACAACATTATGGATTAATAATTAAATCCAAACAAGGAACAACTATTTTCTGTTTAACTCATTTTTTCAATCCATCAATATTTATGATTAGACGTTTTTTCACAAATGTTTCCAATGCTGATGTTTTAAAATGCCACCTAGCTAGAATCTATGAATACATAGGTTGGTACATCAACAACTACTCATTACAAAAGGAAACCAATAGTGTCGTATTTTCTGAAGGTGATATTGTTGCTCCTGAAGAAGCAAAGAATGAAATCTTGAATTATTTCAAGGACAAGAAATGGATATGGAATGATTCAAACTCTAGATGGAATCCAATGTTAAGAGAATGGAAATCCAAGACACCAGTGGGAGATTGGAAATATAACGGGTTCTGGTGTTTTTCTTAATTTGTGTAGTTAAGTAGTTATCAGTTATCTTTTTACCAAATAAAACACACAATGAAATATGTAACAATTACAGTTTTTCCGATGTAATTCATTTTGTTAAATGGATGATAGCAAATTCTTCTTTTCTGTGCCTGTTCGCCCATAAAATATTATCTTTTACTTTTGGCTTTAGATCCTTATTTCTTAAGAATATCAATTATGTACCAATCATGCACTAATTTGAGATCTTAATAGATGCAAAGTGGATTATAATCAAGTAAAGATCAAAGCACATTTCTAATGATTCATCAAATGTATCAACAGCTCTATGCTAAGACGGCTGTGCAAAAGGTTACTCGAAGTGTATGTGCTTGATAATTCTAGCGAATTTTTGCACGATGCGCCTGTAAAATTAAATTGACCTACAAAGCTTCACGGATCACTGTTTTGCACTTATATTCACATCGTTCTGAATTCCTTGTTTTCAAAGAACCAAATATAACGGAAATAAATCAAAAGTCTCAGGCTAATATTTTGCTGATATGAATCCAGAAGATAAAAAAGATCTAACATCAAAAAGCTTAAATGCAATGCACTTCTTATCTTTAACTGATGAATCTGCTCCAACTACACCAAAAAAGCCAACAGAAAGTAATACAAAAAATACAGCAATTGTAGATGATTTGAGTGATGATAATAATGAAGTATCACATATTTCCCATGGAAAAAAAGGTGCTGATTTTTTTAGTTTTGGTGATAATAATTTGACCACCAATAGTGATGACGAAGAAAAAACAGTTAATCCACATTTCTCTTATAGTGAAGAACAAATGTTAAAAGAATATGATGCTAAATTACTTGCAATGAACAACATAGTAAGTTCTCCAAGAAATTCCAGATCATCATCAGCTAGTTCACATGCTCACCCAATTAGACGTCCATCCATTGCTGATTTTATAATTCCACCACCACCACCAGTTGGCTCTTCTAAAATGTCAAGATCAAATTCAAAATTCAGTTATAATCCAACCACTCATGAAATGACACCAAAATTTGCAAATCATCATAGCTCTACACATAATTTATCTACTTCAGCTTTACAAAGGGAAAGTATTCCTCATCCAAAACAAGAAGTAGAACATGATTACAAATTTAAACTTGGAAGTATATTATCAAATGATCATAATTCAACATTAGATGAACCCCCAGCAGAATTGATTAATATTTATAAACAGATAAAATGGTGTGTTGATACTAGAAAGAAATACATAGATATATCATTACAAAATCCTGATGAAAATCCAAAAAATGCAGATGATTGGAAAATATACCCGAATCCACCTTCGCCTTTTTGGAAAGCTAAAAATTTCCGTAATTTCAATGAAGAATCAATTGATACACATGCTGATTCAAGAGATTTTGATTTTGATAAATGTGAAATTCCAGGAACAGATAAAACTATTGATTTTGTTTTAGATGGTGAGGATACTTATCAAATTATTGATACTAAAAGTAAAGAAAAATTAGTAAATGTTCCTACAATTAAAGATTATTATCTTGATCTAGAAAATATTATTAATATTGCCTCAGATGGCCCAATAAAATCATTTGCATTTAAAAGATTACAATATTTGGAGGCTAGATGGAATTTATATTATTTGCTTAACGATCATGAAGAAACTTCAGAATCAAAGAAAAATCCCCATAGAGATTTCTATAATGTCAGAAAAGTTGATGTTCATGTTCATCATTCTGCATGTATGAATCAAAAGCATTTACTTAGATTTATAAAGCATAAAATTAGACATTGTCCTGATGAAAAAGTCATTAAAAGAGATGGGCAAATTTTAACTTTACAACAAGTTTTTGATTCTTTAAATTTAACTGCTTATGATTTAAGTATTGATACATTGGATATGCATGCACATAGAGATACATTTCATCGTTTTGATAAGTTTAATTTAAAATATAATCCAATGGGTGAATCAAGATTGAGAGAGATTTTTCTCAAAACAGATAATTTCATCAAAGGACGTTATTTAGCTGAAATAACTAAAGAAGTTTTTGATGATTTAGAATCTTCAAAATATCAAATGGCAGAGTATAGAATATCTATTTATGGTCGTAGCGCAGATGAATGGGATAAATTAGCAGCATGGGTAATTGACAATAAATTGTTTTCACATAATGTTAGATGGTTAATTCAAGTTCCTAGATTATATAATATTTACAAAAAGAGTGGTTTAATAAACAATTTCAGTGATGTAGTAAACAATATTTTCAGACCACTATTCGAAGTTACAAAAGATCCAAGATCACATCCGAAGTTGCATATCTTCCTCCAGAGAGTTATCGGTTTTGATTCTGTTGACGACGAGTCTAAATCTGATAGAAGATTTCACAAAAAATTTCCTTTCCCAAGTAAATGGGATACTGAGTTTAATCCACCATATTCATATTATCTTTACTATTTATATTCAAATTTAACTTCTTTAAATCATTGGAGAAAAAGACGTGGTTTTAATACATTTGTTTTACGTCCTCATTCAGGTGAAGCTGGTGATCCTGAACATTTAATTTCAGCATATCTAACATCAGAAAGTATTAGTCATGGTATTTTGTTACGTAAAGTTCCATTTGTCCAATATTTATATTATTTATGTCAAATTGGTATCGCAATGTCACCATTATCAAACAATGCTTTATTTTTAACTTATGATAAAAATCCATTTCCTTCATACTTCAAACGTGGTTTAAATGTTGCATTATCTACAGATGATCCATTACAATTTTCTTATACTAGAGAACCTTTGATTGAAGAATTTTCTGTTGCTGCTCAAATATGGAAACTATCCAATGTCGATATGTCAGAATTAGCCAAAAACTCTGTTAAAATCTCAGGATTCGAATATGAACTAAAGAAACATTGGATTGGACATAAATTCAATCAAAAAGGAGTTGAAAGTAATGATATTGAAAAAACAAATGTTCCTGATATTCGTGCTTCATACAGATACGAAACCCTAGCAACTGAATTTGGATTAATTGACTACTATACTAAATTGGAAGAAATTTAGAACTAATATTTTTAACTGTTTAATTTCTTTTTAACTCATCTATAACATATAATTTATTTACGAATTTAAGTTCAATACTTTTATTAAAATTCTAGACTTCAACTGATTCTAATTTATTTTGTGATCCAAATACCACATAATCCTTGTTATTTATTTTAGCTGTAATTTTTTCTTTAAATTGGTCACTGACCAATGAATCTTGGAAACTTAAAATTTCATTTATCGTTTTGAATTTGTTAAAGTTATAAAGCCATAATTGAAAATTCTTTTTAAATCCATTGTTATACAATTGATCAGAAGGTGATAATTTGATTACCAATCTTAAATCTGGATTTATTGGGTCTTGGACATTGACATACTTACAATATGTCGATAGATCATTATTTTTGATTGATTTTTCCCATCTTTGTCTGTTTAGACGCTCAATAGTCGTCTCTCCTTTGTATAAATCAACAATTAAATTTATAATTAGATTTCCAACGGTTAATAATAATATTCCGGTAATAATTTCGAATACAATCAAGGAAGCATGTAAATGATTCCAAATACCAGCATATGTAATAATCGCAATCCACGTAAAGCATATTAATAATTCTATTGAAAATACAAAAGATACAAAATAAAGAAAATTATCTTTTCCAATCGTGAAACCAACAAATGAACAAAAATGATCAAATAGAGGGATGCATATATTATTAACGGAAGAATGGTGACTTCTTAGTATTTTCAAAGATGAACATTGAAAACACCAAAATGGTAATCCATTGAAATCACATTCAAATATCTCAGGTGGTGGGATTGTATTATCATTAATAGTTGTTGATGAATCAAAAAAATCTGAATTATTACTGACTTTTCTTTCAAGTTTACATTTTTCACCATTATAAATAAAGTTTGACAATTCATATGGAGGTATTTTTAGAGAGAGCTTTCCCGGTCCTTTTAAACATATGAAAATCCATGCAGTTAGTGAAATAAGCCAAAAAAAGTTAGCTATAATCAAAAATGAAATCATGGATGCTTTATCGTTGAATTTCAAGTAAACATATTTGTAACAAAAAAAGTAAGAAAAAGCCCACTCGGCATAAGCCATATATAAAATGACACATAAAGGAATTATCGGTCTGAAGTAAGATTTTTTCCATGTGAATGTCATTTATTTGTTGATCTTAATTGATTGAAAGAAAAATCTGAAAGTTAAGTGTATGAAAAATCAGGTTTCTTTGGGAGAAGATAAGAAAAGAAAAAGTGTATCAAAACCATCCATGTTGGTGGTGCACAATTCCGAATCAAGTATCAAAAAAATTACTAATAAGCACGTAGTTGTTTAAATAAATTTTATATCAAGTTATTTAATATTTAAATATAGATATATAATTACAGTCCTTTCAATTGTATTATAGAAATGACATTTCTAGTTATAAAATTCCATTCAAATTCTTCTGACAATCCAGTAGTTTTTAATTTATAATTTTTTGAGATGGATTTTTTGTCCGCAATAGATTGAAGATTGTTATCGTTAAGATCAACTATATTACCATCTACTATTTCTTTCAGGTGTTCTACTTGTGATTTAAAATATTCAGGTGAAGCTTCTTCTTTCTTCACTATTTTTAGTATTAATAGAGCATCTGAAGTTTTAGATATTCCGAATTTATTTAAACAATCCATAATATTTTTAAATGGGGATAATGCATAGATAAACTCTGTATGTAGTGTTCTTGATTTCATTGTATCATGTGAAAAGTCTTGCATGACTTTATAGTAGGCACTATATATTTGTTCCAAACTGACAATATTTCTGGCGTTTATAAAAGCATAATCGTAATCTAGATTTCCCTTCATTAAATTTTCTTTTATTTCAGCAAGATTTTGAACGTTATTCACCAATAAAGCTAATGTCTTATGGGAATCAAAGATTGGAACTTCCAATTCTAAATATGTGTTATCCATATTCGATGTTATCACTACTCTTGTTGCTTATATAGCGGATGACTTTGATATGGTATATTATTAAAAAGTTAATGAAAAAGAAATTTTAGTGTTGAAAAAAAATTGATTTACCACATGACATGGCTTTTGCGCCGAGTGAAAACATGAATGCTTAGTCAACTTCACACAAAAAATAGAGTTTTATGTTATTGATCTTTATTTGCACTTTATTATTACAATTAATCAATTAATTCTATATAGCTAATGGAAATGTCAGAAATAGGAGGGAATGTTTGGGCTGATGAATTAAGTGATGATGAGAATGTGTGGGGTGAAAATAATGTAATATCAGATAATGATAATTCACAATCAAAGAAAACGTGTCCATCAATTGATGAATTAGATAGTAAATCTCAATCTGAGGGTGAAAATTTAGATCGAACTTATTTGCAATCAGATGTAATATGGGATGATGTTGAAGACCACAATAATGAAAAGACAAATGTAAAAAATGATGAAAATATCAATGTATGGGATGATAAGAAAAGTGATAATTGTATTATGGAAAATGATAATAGTAATATTGTTAATAAAATATCAAATGAACATCCAGTTTTTTCTTCAAAAATGGACAATCTATCTAATGTTGATAATATAGAAAATGGGGAAAACATTGAAGTAAACAAATGTGAGAATGATGATAATAATGATGATGATAGTGATAACGATTTTGATGATTTTGGAGATTTTGAGGAGATTCCTAAAGAGACGTTAGCATTTGATAAGCCTGTAGAGGAATTATTGATGGCAATATTTTCTTATGATGTAAAGGAGAAAGATTACAGTGATAATAATAAGGATGTTAAATATATTGAAAAATCTTCATTACTTACAAACGGTGGTGTAAAACCAATGAAATGTTACAATACTGTTACATCTGATAATCGACAATATTTAGCAAATAAATTTCCAATATTAAATACTCGAAAACGTGGTTGTTTTGAAAAAACAGAAATTCATAAACAAGCATCAAGTATTGTAAGTGAATGGATATGTGATGAAAAAGGTATTGAAAAAGAAACAACGAGGCAACTTAAAAGTTCATGGAAAAACATTGGTAAAAATAACATATTTAGATGGTCAAGTAAAATTGCTGATGATGATAATAATAATAATTTAGATATAAATCAAGAGAAAGAAAAGAAGGATAAGATTTATAATATAAATGAGAGGAAACTTATTGGACAAAAATTATTAAATGCATCATTTGAACAATCAAGGAAAATTATTGAAGAGAGATTGGAAAATGAGAAGAAGAAAAGGATGGCCCTCGAAAAACTTAAATGGGAAAGGGAGCAAATGTTAAAGAAAGAACAACAAAAGAAAGAAGAAGAATTAAATAAGTATAACATTGATAGCTTAGAAATTAAAGAAACGAAAAAGAAAGGATTTTTTGGTAAAATGTTTGCTGGTAAGAGTAAGATTGCAAAAGATCATATTTCCCATAAAAAGATACAAACAGAGGGAGAAGATGATAATCAAGTTGTTGAATTATCTCTTAAAGAACAGATGGAACGTGATGGGTATAATTTCTCAAAGAGTAAAAGAAGGGGTGAAAAATCTAAAAAAGAACATTTGGAAGGAGATGAAGATGAAGATGATGAAAATGATGGAATTGATATAACTGCATATAATATTTTAGACTCTAAGAATGATATTGATTATTTAAGTAATAATATTAATGAAGATAATAGCACATCTGATATATTTTTTACACAACCTGGTGAAGAGAATCATAATGAGGATGACATCGATTTTAATAATAAAGAAACAGATTTACATAAAAAGGAGGATAATAAAATAGCTAAAGAAGACAATTTAGAGGAAAACAAGGAAAAATTACCGAATCAAAATCAAATTCAAATTCAAATTCAAGATCAAACTTCTATTGTTAATGATATCACTTCAAAAATCAAAGAAAATAATATTATTGATAATGATGATAACAATAGTGATGATGAATTTAATGATTTTCAATCAGCAATAATACCTTCAAACGACATCAAATTAAAAATAAATAATGAAAATTTGATTGATTTATAGATTAATTTATTTTTGATTAAAAGTAATGAATTTGGAAATATATTTACAAGAATGTACATAAGTTATAAGTTAATAAATAAAGTGTATAAGTTTTTATAAATTCTTTACATTTGATTTTCTTTTTGTTTATTATTAAAGATTTTTTTATAGAACAAATCATAGATACTTCTTATTCATAGAAAATTATCTTTTTTTGTATTAAATTTTTAAACTCTATTGTTTAGTACCTGTAGCTTTTGGGAAATAATCATAAAACCATATTTGTCTTGGTGGGAAATCAGTAGGAACTCTTAATTCTAATGGGAATCTTTTACCAAATTGATGTTCATTTGCTATTTGATATAATTTTGGATTAATTGATTGTAATTCTTCAGCAGCTGCTTCCATTGAGTTATATTGTTTCTCTAAAATTGATTCTCTTTCTTGAATTTTATTTTTTCTATAGAGAGACCAAGCTTTCATTACAGTTCTATGTTTAACATAATCTTCATTACATAATTTCAAAAGTCTTGGTTGTTTTCTAGCTGCAGACATAACAGAAAGTTGGTTAACAATTCTTTCTAATTGAGGATTAAGACCTGCTTTGTCTCTTTTGAATCTTATTTGTTGAGTTGATTTGACATTTGCTACTGCAGTTTTAATGGCTGATCTTATCTGAAACATGATTTGAGCTTATAATATTAAACGAGTATAGTGTGTGAATTTGAACTTGTTTCTTATTAATTTAACCTAAAATAAATTTCAGCAAGACTCTATTTCTTAAACATGTTTCCTACACTATATAATTTACTCTTCACCTTCGTTCTCTCTCGAAAAACGAAAAACTATAAAAAAAAGTGAGAAAACCTGAATATATTTCTTTTCCGATGAAAAATTTCACAATATGGAAAAGAAACAAGAAACAAGAAACAAGAAATTTGTCGTCGATCGACGCATCCCATGAATTTTGATTTTTTCTACTCTTTCTGTTTCTCTTTTACCCCTTTCGTTATCATAATGTTATATAATGTCTAAATTTAGATATGTAAACAAAAGGATAATAGTTAGTATACATAGAATAAAGTTTTCATTTGAACTCCGGCATTATTAGTTACAATTAATGGCAATATGTGAGAACAGTCATTTTAAACTTAATCAGTTATAACAACATAACCACATAACGATAATCTTTTGATAAAGAAAAAAAGAAAAGAATAATTCAAGGAGGCTTATTATAGGATTATATATATTATATATATATATATATATATAAATATAGCACACAATAGCGGTGCTTATATTATTTACATTAGACTGTCTTCTCTAATGTTAATTAGTAAAAGTGATTGCGCATAATGAAAAAATTCATTAAGCGTTGAATCTTTCTATGATGATGATAATCAAATAAATACGTATCCATTGTATCTATTTATTTGCATATAGATATTAATATATCATATTGAATATATTTTTTTAAAAAAAGCAGCATATTAGCATATTATATATATGCAGAATAATATTGCTGATACCAATCCGTTCAAAAAACTGGCTGAACAGGAACGTGAACGGAAGAAATTAGGAAAACAAGATGAGCAAACTTTAAATTCAAATAATAATATCAATAGTAACAATAATAATAATAAAATAAATGACAATCATGATCAGAATAATTTAAATGATAAACCAATTATATCAAAACCGAAAATACCATTGAATAGACCGCCAATACCATTAGCACCATCATTGATACCACAAAATCAAAATCACAACCAAAATCAAAATCAAAATCAAAATCAAAATCAAAATCAAAATCAAGATAATAATCAAATTCATAATCAAACTCAAAATAACAATACCTTACCTGAAGATACAGGAGATGATTATTCAAATTTTGTTGATAGTTATGCTGCAGATGATTCAGATGATGCTGATTCAGATAATTCAGATTCCACTTCAGATGATTTAGAACCAATTAATCTAGATAATCCAATGAAAATATCTTCAAAACCAAAACTTCAAATCCCAATTTTACCTGAATTAAATCATTCTGATCAAAATTCACCAGATACATCATCAATTTTATATCAAAATTTACCATCTCCAAATAGAAAAAATAGTATTAATTCTAATGAATTAACAAATCAAGTAACTGAAAATCATCCTGTTATAAATAATAATAATTTAAATCAATCATTAGAATCAACATCAGCACAGCAAAATTATGTAGATAATTTTAAAAATAATATTCCTTATACAAAACCAGTTACACCAGTTGTTCCATTGCCATCAAATCCTACATTGCCATTGAACTCTCCATTACCACCAAGTTCTCCATTGCCACCAAGTTCTCCATTGCCACCAAGTTCTCCATTGCCACAAAATTCTCCGTTGCCACCAAGCTCATTACCATCTGTAGCGGTTAATGAATCTATCAATGAATATAATGATGAAAGTAACATATATCTGCCTATTCATGTAGACCCAGCCACGTTGCCTAATTTTTCAGATACATCAGATAACGATCAAGTACAAGAAGATATGACATTGCCAGTAACTCCGACAAGGCCACCACAATTACCACAAAGAAGTTCAGCACAAAAAGTTTCAAGCTTAGATCCAGGATCAATTTCTACTGTAGGATCACATTCTTTTTACAATAATAATGATAATAATTATGATAATAACAACAATTATTATGGTAATAACAACAATTATTATAATAGGATTGAAAATTCACATAAATTTGAAAATAATCAACAAAATAACGAATTTAATAGAGATAATAATTATATTTCATCATCTAGAAGGAGATATGAAAATTTTCCAACAAATGAACATGAGAGAAACAGTTCAATTTCAAGTTATAATAATAATTTACAACCTTCAAGTCCAGAATTACCCAAACGTCCAATATCTCCATTATCTCCTGTATCTCAGAATATTCCAACTTCATCAAATGTAAATCAGACACTTGAAATGAATTCCAATAGACCTCCAATACCAAATTCACAAAGTTATTTACCAATACAAAACAATGATAATAATACAAGATATGAGAATCAAAACTTTATAAACTCAGAATATTTGAATTCCAATACAAATTTAAATAATTCAACGCCAGAAAATATTCAAAATTATTATCCTCCTACTTCAAATGTTCAAAATTCTTTCTCCAGAACTTCAAGTATAAGTACTGCTCAATCTTCAGGTACTTCTCAAAATATTAATTCTACATCTAGAATATCTTTACCTACAATAACTGTCATTACACCACATAACAATGCTCCATCATTACCTAAAAAACCATCGTTACCTAGAAGACCACCTAAATTACCAGCAGGATCGGCTTCTGCCTATGAACTTCTAGAAAACTATGGTCGTAGAGCTTTTAGTACATCGGTTCCAGTTTCAGATAGACCAACATTAAATTCAAGTGTTACCCCTTTAACTACATCTAGTTCAGCAAATACTATCGATACAAATTCAATAGCATCTGTACCTGCTACAGTTAGTAATGATGATGATTTAGATATTGAAAGTTTGAGAAATTTAGGTATTACAGATGAAATGATTAGACAACAAAGAGAAATTGAAGCAAGGATTCAAAGTGAAAATCAAAATGAACAGAGACTGATTCAACAACTTGCCGCTGAAGAGGGAAGTCGTCTGAGCTTGCCCAATATTAATATTACTACTGATAATACAGATACTCCATCGATTTCAAATGAATCATCATCTTCAGAATTATCAACTGCAGTCAATGATAATGAAGAAATATCAGATGATGTTTCTCAATTAGAAATACCAACAAATATTTCAAGAACAAATTCATTGTCAGGAGATAATTCAGATAATCAATCTACTATTAGTACATTTAGTTCTGACCCTGTTATAAATGAAGAATTAACAGAAGAACAATTTATAAGTTTACTTCCTCCGGTACCTACTTATACAGAAGAAGCAAGGGATACAGAAATTTCTATTCCTAATGGTATGGCAATTAACATGTTGATTATAAATGAAAATCATCCAAAGGAAGATCCACCTAAGTATACTCCTGTTTCGGATTCTTTAAAAAAAATTATAAACAGGCCGCAATTCTCACAAACTGGTGGTGATACAATTAGTATAAGAAGGAGGGAACGAGAACGATTAGCAAGGGAGCAAGAAAGATTGAGATTAGAGGAACAACGACAAACACGTCAAAATCAAAGTTATCATAGACATAGTAGACAATCATCTGGAGATTCGAATAGATACCGTTCGAATCAAACATCTAATTCAAGTTCGAGATCATCAAGAACGGGTACATCTTCCCGGACAAATGGATCAGCTTCATCATCAGCTAGAAGACTCCCCCCAACCAGATCTATGATACGATAATGGGATAAAGTTACATAACAAATTTGAAATTTGTTAACTTTATAATTTTAAATATTTCTTTTCTACTGTTAACAAATTTAAAAATAAATCAATTTAAATATTTATTGTAAGAAAGTATTTGATGAAAACATTCATTGAAAGGATATCTCTAAATGGGTAAACTTTGGTATTGTCATTTCAGTGAAGCAAAAAAATGTTGTAAAAAGTAAAAAGAATGTAAATTTTCGAATCAGTAATTGTTACACGTAATAAAACATTATGCATAGTAAAAATACATTGCGTTTACGTTTCTTTAACAAATTTTAATCAGTTACCTTTATCGTGGTGGTGAGGTAAATTTAACACACGTTAAATTTTTATCCCCAAGCGTGGAAATAAAAATCATTGGTGTCTTTCACTCCGGCATGAGATCAATAAACTACTTAGTTAACATTGCAAATATAAGTTCTAATATTGTTTATATTTATCATGTATCACCATTTTAATAAACTGACAATCATAAATAATAAGATCTAATGGAGGGGTATCCACCGAAAATAAGGGAATTTATTGAAAAAAATAATCTTCAAAGTTTATGTAAAGAGGTTGAAAAAATCGATGAGCATCCAACTAAGAGACCTTCAGATTATAAAGAAGTTGCCACAAATCCTGTACCATTTGTTAGCAACGGTTTCCCAAATCCAAATGAATTAAATTCTGATACACATAATGAGTATGTATATACTGAAGCTTTATCTACATATGGATTTACATATAATACAAAAACTGCATGTCTAATATATGTTCACTCCTTAGAAAATACTTATTTCAATAAAGTTTATATGTTAAACAAAAATCTAAAGGATCATATACATTCTGTTTTACAAAGACATAAAATGTTTGTAGGGAAAAGCGAAAGTTATATTGCGACACATACCGAACAAGTGCTAAATTGTATTAAACTTCTAATGATTAAAGACAAATTACATATAAAATCGAATCAACTAAGAAGAGAATGTGAAACTTTTCAATTAAATAGACCTGGTCGAATTTACCCAATGAACTATCCTGACATTATTCTTCCCTATAGAGAAATATTTTTATGTTCCGAATGTTTTTTATCATTCACAATAAAACATAAGATTGATGCCCACATGAAATCAACACACCCTAATGGACTAATATATAAATGGATTGGTCAAAGATATGGTAATTATTATCAGCCAGTTATGATCTCAAATAAATTGTCTCATGAATTAAATAACATTAGAGGCATAGAATTAACATCAATATCAAAAAATAATATTCCTCCTTTGAAAAATGATTTAGCAAAAACATGTTTAGAAATTCCTGATTCAATTAAATTGATGAGTGAAAAAGAATTAAAAAATCACGTTATTGATTTTTGCCTAAAGTTAAGGTTAAAAATTATTGATAAATATAATGCTATAATAAAAACAACAAAATTAGATGAACTTGAAGTTGAATGGGGTACAAAAATTGCTAAAGAAAAATATCAAATACCTATGTTTTTTTCACTCCATGATGATTATTTTATAAATATATCATGGCTTCTTCCTTACCTAAATAAGATTCATGATCTTTCAGAATCTGAAAAACTGGTGTTTTTTAACCTTTTTGAAGATATAAGTCAATTGTTTATTATATATTTGTATGCTACGAACCCAATATATCCAAAATTAAACATTGATTTGTTCAATCAAATGGACAATGCTTCTTGTCAATTAAGGTTTATCGAAAAAAATGGGTTTATACTGTTTACTTCAGATAGTGTTCCTACTGCAATATTAAAAGATCCAAATCTTAATGATTTATTCATATTTGTTTTTGGTCCATTAAGATATTTTTTAATGTGTTTAAAAATAGCTGATGATGACAAAAATTTAATATCATTGTTTACTAATAAACCTGATTCTATAAAAGATCTTACTTTAGAGTTATGGGACGATGTTAAGCTTACGATGGGAAAATTCAAACATTTGATTTTTCTGTTCATGGAAAAGTTGAATGCTTCAGTAATCAATAGTACAGATATAGATATCGCTTTATTACTAAAAATTAACAACAAATTATTCGGGGATGTTCAATTTCTTCAGAACAGTAGCCTTCGTGATACGAAGAATATAGCTTTGTCTGAGAAACAGGGTGAGAAAAGAGCAAGTCCAATTGATGAATCTTTGGCGCAAACATTGCATAAAAAGAGCAAAGTTTAGGTTTTATAAAGTTATCCTTCAAGATGCAAGAAGTTTAATAAGGCTTTTTTCATTGTTTATTCAATTTGAGAAAAATACAAAACATTAATCAGGATCCTAATAATAACTCGTAATAATACAACAATTCAAAGATTTAAAAACTCGCCAGGCTCAATCAATGAATATATTTGTTCTGTCCGGTTAATTATGGAGGGGATATTCTCTCTAGGCAAGAAAAAACAATAATATTTTTATTTCTCAGCAGATGTTATATATTAAAATAATGAAAGGGTTTTCTTATCTGAAAGCATTTTTTTCCTGCTAAATGTTGAGTGCAAAAGTAATATGAACAAGCTATCAGTTGTGAAACATACCCGGATAATTTTAAAATTCTAAGAGCATTATTATTATACTTATAACTCTGATTCTACCACTTACTATATAACAAGATAAGTGCTTGTCTATACTATACTTCTTGATGTAAGTATCAAAATAATAGAAAAATACAAATCCAGGAGATCTTACCTGAAAGTAATAGTTCCTTATTCATCTTAATATACGGGAATCATATATCACAGTACCCTTCAGAAATTATCCATTGTACAATCTCTAAAAAATATGTCGATGTTTTCGTTACTTGTTTCTGCTGAATACGGTCATATGAAATGTAGTTTGACTAAGTTGGGTAATGAATTAAAACTTATTCATAATTGATAAACATATAATAAATTATGTACAATTTTTAGCTATCAATTCGTTCAGTTATTTTTTAGGTATAAGGTTTTATTTGCTAGGAATTACTACAAATATTTATAAAAATTTGATCAAGCACTATATATTCAAGAGAAGGAAAAGAAAAGGAATTCATTATGTTTCTTTGGTATGAAAATTGCCAGTCCTTTTTCATCTTTAAAAATTGAATACTGGTTTCCGTGGTTATGTCTTGCAACCTCTACTTTTCAAGTATCTAATTAACAAAATATGAGTTACCGCTAGGTTCATTGGTTGTGAGTATAAAAAGATAAAGAATTAATTTTATCAAGATATTTTTAAAACATGAAAATTTCTTTTGAATCAGTTTTGGAAACAGACAAAGGTTTTTTGAAAGTTTTTTGGGCATTACAACTCAATTTTTCTATATATATTAAGCTACTTTATTAATCATTGATTGATTTGTTCAAATTTTATAAATCATTTTATATAATTTAAATAATAAACAGAAAAAACACACTAAAAATCAAAATAAAAAAAAACAAATTATCAGTAATCAATATCATCTTCATGGTTAGTTTTTTGATAACATTTTTTAGACAAGAGTTGAAATACATAACAAGGTATTTGCTAGGTGTTGTTATAACATTTGTCCCGTTAATTGTTGTAATGTAACACTACAATCTAATCCAAGATGAGCTATTTAATTAGATTATCTTCTTCAAAAGATAGTTTCCTCTATCTCCAAACTTACTAATGTAAAAAAAACTATGTATAAAAGGAATTTAAAAATAACCTAGAAGGTGGTTTGATATCAATCACCAGAACTTATCACCTTGAAGAGTATGTTGTTGTTACAATTTTTAAACAAAGCAGTAAACAGCTATATAAGGATATATATGTAGAGGCCATTTAGTTCTTTGAATAAAAGACACTATTTAAAAGTATGGTAATATTTCTTTAAGATTTGTATGAAGAATACCTGGGTGGAAGGAGAGGTCATTATGTATAAGAGATTGTAAGGGTGAAAAAATGCTTAAATATACTATAAGCAAGAGTGGCTAAGCACCTATCCAACCAACCAATTCCGATATAGTGTAATGGCTATCACGGTCCGCTTTCACCGGGCAGACCCGGGTTCGATTCCCGGTATCGGAACATCATTTATTTTTTTAATTTATCATATAAAATGATTTATTAATGTTTCAATACCTTTTTATTTAAAATATACATTTTAATTGTAATTTTATTTTTCCTATTTCCTTTAGGTATATATATTAAAAAAAGAAATATAAAAAATATATATTAATGCAAAAAATATAGAATATAATTACCAAAATTTGTACCAAGGACGATGTAAATCATTTTTTAAATTTCTAAAATATTCATATTCATCCCAACATGATCTATCACCATAATTACAACCAGCCATATTAACGATAAAATCTCTATCATTTTTATTATAAAAAAATCTTTTATCATCTTTTTGATCTTCACAAGCACCATCAGGGAATGAATTAATTGATTTTAAAGGTACAAAACCTAATCTTTCTCTAACCCAAGGTAAATCATTATATAAATTTTCTAAACAATCTTGTTCTTTATGTTCCCAAAACATATGCATTTGTTCATAATATACTGGATCCCACCAAGTATCTAATAATAATTCACTCCAATCTGAATTTTTAATAAAGAAAGAACCAAGATTAAAACCACCACAATCTTGAGCTAAAATCATATCAACTGGTTGATCAATTGTTGAAACGTAAGGTATATTTGATTTAATTTTTAATGGATTAAAATGATCAACTGATCTATAAGCATTTTTATTAATATTATTTAAAAGGTAAGATTCTAAACTTAATTCTGGTTCCATTATAAAAGTATAAGTATCTAACCACCAAAACCATTCTGCATTTGGGAATTCTCTCATTGTTTGTCTTAAAATATCAACTTTTTCCCAACCTTCTCTCCATTCATGACTATATCTTCTTTTAAGTGTTGTATCTTTTAAAGTTAATATATAACCATGTCTTTCAGCATAATCTTTTTTATTTGCAATACTTGATCTTTCAACTGACCATTCTTGAGGTGTTTTCCATCTTTCAACTCCACCACCTTCATTAACTGCTAATATTATAACTATTTTTGAATTTAAATTTGAATTTTTGAAAATATTATTTTTAATTAATAATAAAATAAAAATTAATAATGGTAAAAATATCAAATATTTTAAAAATTTTTTATATTCAGTTGAATTTTTTGAGAATAAATTGAATTTAAATTTTGAATTTAATATTTTACTGAAATAATCTGAAGGATTTGATATATTTTTATTATCATAATCTTTCTTTTTTGAATCCATTGGATCAGTTATTTTTTCATTATACGTTGACATGTATTATTTGTGTATTTTGAAAAATAAAGAAAGAAAGAAGGAAAGATTGAATGAATGAAAAAGATGATATATTAATATAAAAAATGTTATGATGAGTATATAAAGAATGTATAAAGGGATAATAATACATAATATTAAACTAAACAAGTGTCAACGAATAAAGTGAAAACTTGTTATTATTGTTATTAGAAGTGGGTCATAAATAAAATATCAACAACACGAACTTAGCGAAGAAATTGAGTTGCTAATTATAATAGTAAAAAGGGGGGGCTAAAAAAAATTATACACTAAATTCATTACGAAATTGTTCAATATTCATGCCCGGCTTTACTTTATCAATTAAATCTCTTCTATCCATGGCAAGTAATGCTCTTTTTAAAGTTTCAATTAAATTACTTGATTGTTCATTATCAGAAACTAATACTTTATTACCATCAGGTGATTCAATTTCATGCATACTTAAACCAGTTAATAAATGATCAATTGCATCTTTATACATACCCATATTAATAAATGAAACACCTAAATTATAACGAGCACGTACAAAATTTGGATTTAATTGTAAAGCTTTTGAATAAGCTTCAATTGCTTGCTCTGGACGATTTGAATTTGCATAAGATGCACCTAATCTATTCCAAGATAATGCATCATTTGGATTACATCTAATTGCAGCTTGAAAACAATCTAAAGTTTTATCATATTCTTCCATTGAATAAAATAAAACTCCTAAACCAGTTTGAATATCTGCATCAATATTAACACCAGTTGGTGATAATTGAGCTGCTTTTAAGAATAAATTTGTAATTCTTTTATTTAAAGAATATCTATCATCAGATGTATCATTTGGATTTTCAATTCTAGCTTTTGAAACAACTTCAGGATATTTTGTTTCAATCCAATTTTCAAAAGTTTTAAAAGCTGAATTATCATAACCTTCATTAATATAAGAAATTGCTAAATTCATTAAAGCTGTTAAATTTTTATTATCAATTAATAAACAATTTTCTAAAGCTGTTATACCTTTTAATTCTTTTTCATTTTGAATTTGAACTTGACCTAATTTTAACCATGCATCAATATGTTTTGGATTTTCTTGAACTGCAGCTTCAAAAGCTAATGCAGCTTCACTTAATTTTGCACCACCTTCCATTAATTTACAACCAATTTCATAAGCATTTGGATTATTTAAAAATTCATTATTACTCTCAAATTGATAATTATCATGATATTTTTCATTAAATCCTAAAGGTATTTCTAAATTATCTAATGGATTTTCATTTTGAATTTCATTTAATTCAATATTATTATTTGTTACTTGTTGTTCAATTTCTTTAAATGAATCTTCCCAATTTAATTTATCAATTTGAGAATTT
>JAJLVP010000027.1:0-37482 GCA_030570435.1 Pichia ethanolica | reverse complement strand
CCATTGCACATTGTAAAACACTTAAATGCTGAATTTTTCCTATACCTATATCATCAAAAGTTAATTCAGTGGGCTGCCAGATCATTGATGGCTTTTCACAATCCCCAAGTAATTGACCCTTTTTATTATTTCCCCATGTAATCATTTTACCACTCTTATGTATTATAATAATACTATGCAACGAAGTATTAACTGAAATAATATCATCATTCTCTAAATGATAAACATATGTTAGCTTTAATACTTTTGTTGTATCTTTCCCTAAACCTCCACAATCTTTTAAATTTCCATAAGTATAAACCTTATCAAAATCATCAACTAAAATGGTGAAATCCCAACCAGCTCCACATTTCTTAAATTTTAAATTTTTATCTCCAATTTGTTGAAAACAAAGTAAAGATTGTTCCTCTGGATTATATATTTCATTTGATATAATATTTTCAAGATCAGAATCTAATCCCTTAATTAAATGTTTAGTATTATTTCCACATGCATAAGCACTTCCATTATCAAATAATAAAACCGTATGATTACTTCCACAAGCAACATTTATTAAACCATCATTATTTTGAAAGCATTCCTTCAACTCCGAAATGTCTTCTTCATGACCCAATCCAAGTTGACCTGACCCATTTGATCCACAACATAAGATGTAATACATTCTTACTAGCAAAAACAAGAAAAGGACAAATGTCTGATGGTTTAAAGGAAACAATTAACTTTGTAAATAGACCAATTAGTCTTAATAATAGATTAAAATTAATCATACACAAAGCTGGAAATACAGACACGAAATTGCGCTGATTTTCGTTTCAAATTAATTACAATTTTATGTTTTTTCTTCATCCCTTGCTTCCAAGTACTTCTTTTTATTCACCTTTGTGTTAAAATATTTTGATTTCCAAGGTTATTAAGTGAAGGCTATTAATAATATCATAGATGAGTAATCGTAAACTTAGATACTCTGCCAACGAAGTTATCGATTTACTTTCTTCACTTTCCGAATCTGAAGATGATTCGAATATATCGGATGAATCTAACATTCCCAAAAATAGAAAGAAAGCTTCATCAAGACAAAGTGAGGAATCAGATATTGAAGACTTATCAAATTTATCTGATGACATCCCACAAACTAAATCAAGATTAAATTTAAAAAATAAATTATCTAAGAATAAATTATCTAAGAATAAATTATCAAAGAATAAATTATCAAAGAATAAATTATCGAAAAATAAAGCTCATGAAATTGATAATGATTCTGATTCGTTAATTGAAATCGAAGGTTTCAGTTCAAATGATGATGA
Organism: Pichia ethanolica; assembly: GCA_030570435.1. NCBI lineage: Eukaryota > Fungi > Ascomycota > Pichiomycetes > Pichiales > Pichiaceae > Pichia > Pichia ethanolica. The sequence continues at coordinate 36,178 of JAJLVP010000027.1, read as the reverse complement.
CGATGATGATGATGATAATGATGATGATGATGATGATGATTTTAAGGTCCAAGTTCCAAACTCATCACCACAGAGAAAAACATCCACTAGATACTCATCCCAACTAGATTCTTCCCCACCGTCAAAAATTACAACAAAACTACCAAGTTTACGTGCCAAATTTGCATTTAATGAGAAAACCTTCAAACCAGAACCTTCTGATTTTAAAACAGATTACCTTGAATTAAAAAAGGTATTTCCTAATTTACCTGCATCAACAATCATTTCAGCTTTGAAGTCACAAAAAACTTTAAGAAACTCAATACGTTATTTAAAGACCATCTCTGGAGAATCTAAATCGAATAAAAGTTCACAAAGGATAAGACGTTTAGATACTCTCTCGGGTAAATCAGAAAAAGTACAATTGTTATCATCGCCAGAAAGACCAACTAGACTAACAGAGGCAATGAAAACCAGAAATGCAAAATTAGAAAGACAGAAAAGGTTGAAAGAAAAAGCAAAAATATTGGAAGAGACCAAAAGGAAAAGAAAAGAAGAAGAACACAGGAAATCATTAGCAAGGAAAAAGGCAGAGGAAGAAAACATTATTTCTTCAAAAGTTATTCTTGAGAAAGACAAAAAAAGTATTAAAGATAGATTTTTAAGCAAATATTCAAAGACTAAAGTATCATCCGATGAAGATGAAAATGAAGACGAAGATGAAGACGAAGATGAAGATGAGGATGAAGATGTTGAAATTATTTCAGATGGTTCAGATGATTCTATAGAGGAACTTATTACGGTACCAACACGTTCTAGTACTAAATCATCAAAAAGAAAATATGACGATGATGATGATTACTTCCCAGATTTGAAAAAAAAATACAAAAGATCAAAAAAGAGTCGTACTGATCGTGCTGAAAAAAGAGCTGCAATTGTTGAAGATGATGATTTTAAGTTACCAGAATTTGAAATTGATAAAGATTCAAAATTGAATAAAAATGAACGTATTCTCAAACTATTCAATAACGCGGATGTTAGAGATATAATCGACCTTGCAAATATGAAGCCTGAACAGGCTTCTATCATTATAAAGAATAGGCCCTATAAAAATATATCAGAAATTCGTAAACTCGATCTATCAATGGGAAAGAACGTTCTCAAAAATCGTAAAACTCCAATTGATAGATTTATTGACAGTATTACTGAAAAATTATCCGCTTATGAAGCCATAGATACATTATTAAAACAATGTTTTGAATATAGCAAATCTATTACTGGAGAAATTAAAAAATGGGGTGTTAATCTCAAAGGTAAAAATATGAGTGGTGAATTATCTATTAAACATATTGAAGGTCAAGATGAAGATGAATCAGAAACAGACGGTGAAGATGATGAAGATGATGAGGATAGTGATGAACCGATTGTAAAGAAATCTGTTTCTAAAAAGAAATTCAAGATTGATGGTTCAGAAAATGATGATGACTATAGTTTTAGTGGAAAAAAGAAAATATACATTTCTAATATAAATAATGGCAAAGTCAAAGATAAGATTGGATTTTTCAAGAAAAAGCCACGTCTTCTATCAGAAGATATAACATTGAAGGATTATCAACAAGTTGGTATTAACTGGATTAATATGCTTTTTCAAAAACAATTGTCATGTATTCTTGCTGATGAAATGGGTCTAGGTAAAACAGCACAAGTTATTGCATTTTTATCACATTTAAAAGAAAAAAAGTACAAAGGTCCACATTTGATCGTTGTACCATCTTCAACCTTAGAAAATTGGTTACGTGAATTTGAAAAGTTTTCACCAACATTAAAAGTTATTCCATATTATGGTAGTTTAGATGAACGTGAAGATATAAGACATGTGTTGATGGAAGAGGATTTTGATGTAGTTGTTACAACTTATAATTTAACTACAGGAAAAATCGATGCACCATTTTTACAAACAATGAATTTTAATGTGATTGTTTATGATGAAGGCCATATGTTAAAAAATGCAACTAGTGATAGATATAAAAAGCTAACTAAATTGAGAGCTAATTTTCGTTTACTTTTAACAGGTACTCCATTGCAAAATAATTTAAAGGAGTTGATATCTTTATTAGACTTTATTTTGCCTCAAATATTTGACTCTAAGCTTTCAAAGTTGGAACTTTTATTCGATCAAAAGGCAACTACGAAAGTTGAAAATGAGAAAATTGAAGGTGAAGCATATAATCCATTAATGTCGGAACAAGCCATAAGTAAAGCAAAGGTTATGATGTCTCCATTTGTTTTGCGAAGAACAAAAGCACAAGTCATGAAGGACTTACCTCCAAAACATACTAAAATTGAATATTGTGAATTAACTCCATCTCAAAAGAAAATATATGATAATGAGGTTATGCAAATCAATGAACTTTGAGCAGAAAGAGAAAGACGTAAAAATTTAAGTGAAAAAGAACTCAAAGCTCTTCCACCTTTGTCGAAGAAGCATTCAAATATTTTGATAACTCTAAGAAAGGCATGTATGCATCCTTTGTTATTTAGGAAAAATTATACTGATGCAATGCTGAAGATTATGGCTAGGTTAATAATGGGAAACCCCGCTTACATAAATGCCAATTATCAATATATATATGAGGATATGCAAGTCATGACTGATTTTGAACTCACCCAACTGTGTCATCAATTTCCTGCTGAGTTGGGTAAATTCGTCTTGAAACAGAGTATTTATGAGGATAGTGGTAAAGTTAAGGTACTTGTTGAGATGTTGAAAAAAATAATAGAACGTGGAGAAAAAGTTTTGATCTTTTCTTTATTTACTCAATTGCTTGATATTCTTGAAAAAGTTCTTTCCCTACATAATTGGAAATTTTTAAGATTAGATGGTGGAACGGCCGTTGATACCAGACAAACGATGATTGATAAATTTTATGAAGATAAAACAATTCCTATTTTTCTTTTAAGTACGAAAGCTGGTGGTTTTGGTATTAATTTAGTTTGTGCAACAAATGTAATTATATTTGATCAATCACTAAACCCACATGATGATAAACAAGCAGAAGATCGTGCACATAGAGTGGGTCAAACTAAAGATGTTCATGTTACTAGATTAATCACTAAAGATTCAATTGAGGAAAATATTTTACATCTAGCATTTAATAAATTGCAGTTGGATAACTCTATGATGGCACAAAATGTGGAAGATATTCTATTGAAAACTGTTGAAGATGTTCTTGCCTCTAAAGACGAAGGGGAGAAAAACAAGAAGAAGAACCCGGGAGAACAGGAAAAATTATCCACTAATACAGTAAAAGAAGGTGCTTTTGAGGCATTTGAAACTCCATTATCTTTAGAAATGGTCGCTGATGCTGAAAAGCTTACTCCTGTTGATGAACTAGTTGAAGTAAAAGAGTCTGATTTAGATGTCAATGATGGGAAAAGAACTAGGCGTAACAGAAATAGGGTTAATTATTATGATGGTGGCACAATTGCACTAGATGCTGATTTAATGGTTACAGATGATGAAGATTCCAAAGCAAATAAAAAGGATGAAGATTTCACATACGATGATTCTATGGATAAAAAAGAGGAAGAAAAGAGAAAGAGATCATTGGATCAGGAGAAAATAAATCTTAAAAATGTTAAAGGTTTTCTTACAATTAGACTAAATGATAATAAACAGAATGAAGAAAAAGGCACATCTAATTTAAATGTTTCCGAATCAAAACCTAATCTTACAAATAGTTCCCCAACTATTGAAAATGGAGTGAATCAAAATGTTCCACAATATATAAATGCCGTTTCAGCTTCATATAACCCACCAAATGCAATTTCAAATCAACATCAATTCACAACTCCAATCTTGAAAAGTTCATTACCAGTCTTGAAAAGTTCATTTCCAGTCTTGAAAAGTTCATTTCCAGATATAAAACCATCTACTACGGGAACACCAAAAGTCGAAAATAATCATGTTAATGATAACACAGATTTAGGCAAATCTCAAAAACAATTTGAGATGGTAAATTTCGATATAACATCAAATAACAGCAACCTACAAAATGTAAACAATAATAAAAGTATGGTATTGCCAGCTACCGTAGAGACTACTACTGACTGGAATTCTCATTACTCAAATTCTGATATGAAAAGTGAAGGGTTATCTAACACAGTAGTCCCAACTTTGTCTATTCCTCTTAATCCAATTAGAAATGGCATAAAGATAGAAATGATTAATAGTCCTATTCAAGTTGATACTATTCAGACAGAAACTACAGTAAACGATATCAAAAGCACGAATATCAATAATTCTAATAACGCTAATAATATTAACTTGGAAGATGATAATACTAAAACTTAATATAATCAACTGTATGTATTTTTATTTTAAATAAAATTTGTATTTTATTCGTATTTTTATGTACAAAAGTATACTTAATTATATAAAATCATGAATTATAAGAAAATTCTACACCATATTTCAATACTCGAGGCCCATCACCTATACCTCTCATATCAATGGAGGCACCAGAACTAACAAACCATTGATAAAACTTTCCTTCCCAAGCAACTCTTAAGCTTTTCTTTGTTAAACTTCCACTAATTTTCAAACTTGAGATATATTCATCATCTTCTGCATGCCTAATATCACTGGTTTCTATTGGTGAAACTTTTGCTTCTTTAGAAGAATGTGATGATTCTGGGATAGTAAGATTATTCTCATTATAATCATCTTCAGAAACCTTATAAACAATATTATGTTGACTAATATGTGATAGGTTATGTATTAATTGTTGTTGACCTAGTGGGTATTTAGGAACTGTTGAATTATCGGATGAATTTGTTTGATGTGAAGGTGCTTCTGTTAAGTGATTAGTTTGATTTTTCTTATTGAAAAAAGACAATTTAGACCTTAAAACTTGAGCACCAATTATTAAATCAGAATCATAAGAATACATATTAAATTGATATTTCGAACTTAGCACAACACCCATTTTACCCAAATAAGAAATATCGTTATTACCGTGATAATTGTCACCTTTGAATACAGCATCGCTCTTGACAGCATAAGTTGATTCAAATGTGCCTAAAAGTGGATTTACAGCCATGGTAAATGTAAGTGGATGAACGCTTGAAATTGCATATGGTATTGAGCGTATACCATTGTGGCTTGGATGATTTGTAAAATAAGGATTTAAATTAGAATAAGTTGGAAGATTATTCATTAGATAATGCATGCTATCAATATAAGTTGTATATCTAGCAGCAAAACTTAACCCTGGACTTACATTTTCAGCAGCATACCACAACTCACAACCTGCAGATAATTTAGAAGGATGTTTAAAGGCAGATTTTGATTTAGATAATGGTTTTGCACTATTCAAATGATTATTTGGATAATGATGTAGTTTTGAATCGGATGAAAGTAAATTAAAATGATATAAACACCTAAAACCAAAAAGATCTTCACGTGTTGAATATATAAAGTCATGAGAACTATTTTCTGTTTGTCTTTGAAGATAAAAAGTAAAAATTGAAGTTGGTTGTGTCAATTTGTTTAATTTTGGAGTATTAACAAATTTAATAATTAATTGATAATTAGGACTAAATCTTTTAATAAACATACCTTCTAAAAATTGTGATGGAAAATACATTTTACCATATAAAAGACTTCCACTTTCCTTTGCAATTATAGAATTTGGATTATCAGATAGTATATCTCTATATCCTTGTAAAACTTTACTTATTGGTAAATTTTTAGAAGATTTATAACAATCTTTTAGGTTTGTAGATGAACTTAAATAAGATAATGAACCTTCTAATCTATCAATTTGGTTTATATTAATGGAACTGTAATTATTTTCAGTATTTCGATTTGAAACTGTAATTGTAACACCATTTGGAATTGGGAATTGCAATAAATTTCTTGGAGTTGCTAAAATATGTTCATAAGTATTATCCCAAGACCAGCCTGTGGATGAATAAAAACATTGTTGAATAAGATCCATATATGAAATCATCTAGTTAAATTCAATTGATGGTATAAAGTTAAAAAGACTAATTAATTAAATAACCTCCAATATATGTTTAAACAATGTAAAAGTGTATGTTAAACATGATAATACTAAACAAACTAAAAGTAAAACTAACTCCTCGAGTTTAATATAGCTAACAGGGCGGTGCTGTTAAATTCAGTTTGTGGTTTTTAGAATATATTTTGTACTGCCAATAGATTTCATTACATTTTGCTTTTGACTTTGTTGACAAAATAAATAATTAACGATATATATATTTATTGAAATAATAACATAAATTATATAATTTAAAAAAAATATGGAAGGAGAACAAAAAAAAGATTCTGTTGATATTGGAATTGGAATGAATATTGATCAATACCAAATTGATGATATTGATGACCTTCAATCACCACCTAATTCTCCTGGTCTTGTTCTGCCAGGGACTGTTCCATCTACTAATGATAGAATTGATTTCTTTGCATTAGATTCTTCAAATAATTCAATAGAACCTAATAAATTTGTAAATGATGTTGAAAATAGTGAGATAAAATTTAATCCAGATAATGGAATTAAAACTCGTACGGCTTCATCATCATTAGCATCACCATCACCATCACCTTCACCTTCACCTTCACCAAAAATAAATATTCAAGAAATAGAAGATGATACTAATGAAGATAATAGTAAAAGTAAATTAAAGAAGAAGAAAAAGATTTCTTCAGGAATTGTTGGAAAATCTACTAATAATATATTAATTAATGATAATCCAATAGATAGTGATAACGATAATGATAATAATAATTCAAATCATGAATATAATTATGATAATGATTCTGCATTAAATTCAAATTTAAATTTAAATTTAACAACTTCATCTGACTCATATTATTCACGGTCAAGAAAAAGTTTTAATGTTGATACAAAGAATAACTCGAAGATAAGAAATAGGCGTATTAGTGATGTATCTGATAAGTCAGAAAAATCAGTAAGATCAGATTTTTATGGAAGTATTGGAAGTAGTGGAAGTGGAAGTTATGATTATGATGGGTCAATTAATGGAAGTTTTTTATCAGAAAGTGACACTGATGTTTATGGCTCACCGATTTTAAAACATGTAAATAGGAAATCAAAAAATACAAATAATGATATTACACCAATAAAATCATTAAATAATAATGTTAATAGTACTTCTAATTCACATTTTGATGATGGTATAGTTTATAGGGCATTGTCTGATGTATCTGAATCAATTCCAAGTACACCTCGCTCAGGTAGTAGACCAAATAGTCAATCAGGAAGTCAACCAGGAAGTCGATCAAGTAGTAGATCTAGGAGTGGTTCTAGACAACGTAAAGAAATCAAAGATAAAGAAAATGATAAAGATGGAGATTCATCTGCTACTTCACAAATATTTAAAAATATGTTAATTCTTGAAGAAAGTTTAAGACAACAATATATTCAACAACAAAGTTTAAGATATAAATATAGTTTATTTTTATTAATTATGATAATTATATTTTCTTATTCTACATATGTGTCAATTGTTCATCCATATAATACAAATCTAATTGATAACAATGAGTCATTCAATAATATAAATGATGATTATATGAATATGAATATTATGATAGATAATTCTAAAACTGATCAAACATTAATGGATATTAATTTTCCAACAGTTCCAAATATGGATCAAATGAAGGATGGATCTGATATATTTTTAACTAGTAATGAAAATATTTATAATAATAGGAAAGAGGAAACTAAAAGAAAATATGATGAAACTGTTAATAAAAATGAAGAGGATGTAGGAACTAAAAAATACAAAATTAATAACATTGAAGATGATAACAAAAATTTTAAAAATAAGATATTGAATATTACACATAAAGTATGTTCAATTATTATGTTTATGACATTACTTTTATTTTATTTAACTGGTGAATATACACGTAAGATATCAACACCAAGAAAATTTTTCGTTACAGCAAATAAAGGTATAAGACAATTAAATATAAGATTAGTTAAAGTTAAAGTTTCTTTAAAGGATAGAATAATTGAATATTTTAATTTAAAATCTAAGAATAAACAACATAATGTTGATCATGTACGTTTAGTTCTTAATCCACGTATATTTTCAACGGCAACAAGGGAACAATGGGAATTATATCGTAATCAATTCTGGGGATTAGAATCTGTAAGAAATATGAATATAAATATGGATGCAAAGATGAAAATGAAAATGAAGATAAATAATACTTCTAATGATAGTAATAGTAATAATAATAATAATAATAAAAGATCATCTGCTTATATCAACAAACAAGAAAAGAAGATTAAATAATTATTTGTTAACTAAAGATAGATAAGTAAGTAAGTAAGTAATTAGAATAATAAACAAAGTGGTTACAGGAATTAGAAATTAGAGAAATGAAAAGAGAAATGAAAACCTTATTATATAAATAAAGTAACTATAAATATAATAGTCTTCCAAACTAAGAAAGAGAGTCATCAGACGATTTATTTGTCTGTCAATACGCACGCAAATTTTTTTTCACGCTTTCACGGGGCGGTTAAACTTGGCTGATGACAGAAAACAATATTACTTACTTATTGTAATAAGGAAAAGGACAATAGATTTTTTGATTTTAGCTCATTTCATCATTTTAGACACAATATTTACAATTTTGTGCAATATTTTCACGTTTTATCAGCTTTTTTTTCATATATTATTCACTCATTGACTAACCGGATAAGGTTAAAAATATAATAAAATGGCTAGACCACCCAATAGTTGGGTCTGGGAACATTTTCGTCAAGATACTAGTCAGCCTGCAACATCAACCCATACTTCTGTTGAATGTCAAATTTGTAATAAAGTACTTCGGTATTCATCTAGAAATGGTCCAACTAATTTAGCAAGACATTTAACACGCTCACATGATATGCATCCACCAGATTCTCATATAACAAGGAGACCTTTTGAATCAAATTCATATCCAGTTAAAAATAATCAAGATCGAATTGTTAATACTAAAAGTAAAAACATTGTCAATAATAATATTAATAATAATACTAAAATTACTATTGATAATAGAGATGATTCCGATAATTTAAGAAATGAAAATATGAATAATATTACTTCAGGGTCTACTATTAAAAATTCAATTAATGAACCAAATGATATATTAAAACTAAATCATATTGATAATGAAAAAATATCAAATAATAATAATATATCCGTTAATAATGGTAATAATAACAAAAATAATACTACAGAAAATAATAATATAGGATTAAATACTTCTTTAAATCCGAATAATGAAAGCTCAAATAATAATAATAATAATAATAATAATAATAATGCTGCTATTACTTGTAATACTCGGAGTGAAATGGAGAATGCAAGTTTACATATTAAAGACGATGAAAATAACGTCGTTGAAACTATTAATAATAATAATAGTCATAAAAATAGTAATATTAGTGACGTTAATAAAACTAATAATAATGCCAATGATTTAACTGACAATATTAATAATAAAAATGAGGAGCTTCCAAATATTAGTAATTCCATTAATAATGATAATATTAAAATGAATAAAGAACATGAAGAATATAAAGGAAATCAAGTATTATTTCAATCACCCAACATTCTTGATAGAAATAGACGTGGTCATAGTAGATCTTTAAGTGGAGATATTTTTTCATCTAACCCTTATTCTAATAACAATATTATTCGTAGTCCAAATGATTTGTCATCACCCTCTATTATACCAGATATTGTAAAAAATAATCAAAAATTGGATTATGAACAATTTTCTAAAAATGTTAATTTATTTCCAATTTATAGAATGGATATTGGAAAAAAGCATAAGAAACAAAAATCTTACTCTAAGAACAATATTAAAATGGATCACTCCAATGTAAATATTAATGAAAATATTCCTACTATTGTATCGCCATTACTTCCATCTCAACAATACACCTCACCAAAATTTCCTTCAAGGCAACAAATTAAGAGAAGTCAACAGCAGCAGCAACAACAACAACAACAACAACAACAACAACAATTATCACCAACTACTTTGAGATTATCCAATATGACTCCTGGCGCAATCACATCATTAGGTTCATTTAATACTCCAAAACATTATAACCAAATTGACCAACAATTTTTCACAAATCAACAAAGTTATTTATCTCCATTAGGAAATATGGATATAACAAATTCCAGTAAAATGTTGAATTCACATGCGGTTAATAGTAATAACGATGGTTCAAGTGATAATGATAACAATCAAAATAAAAATTCAAATAATAATGTTTCAATGAATGTTATATTTTCTGATAATGTTAATGCTTTCAGTAATTTAAATAATGCTAACAATATTAATGATAATAATAGTAACACTAATAATAATAATAATAATAATAATAATAATAATAATAATAATAATGGCAATAATAGTAATAATACTAGTAGTAGTAATAGTCATAATGAAAATGATGAAAATGCTAATGAAATGGAAACTATGAATCCTATTATTAACGGCATGACAGTATCAAATGATAACAATATTTCTCACAAAAGAGGTGGTTCAAAAGGAAATTTTGATTCAATAACATATTACCAGAACACAAAAAAATTAAAAGTTAATAATGATGGTAGTCCATTATCAAAAAATAGTACAAAAATTAGAATTACTCCAAATATAATGTTAGTACCAAATTTAGGGACTAATTCTGAATTATCTCCAAGACATGTTAAGAATATTAATAATAATAATAATAGACATCAGAGACAAACAAGTCAGCAATTAAAATTAAGATTACAATTGCAAATGCAAAGGCAACAACAGCAACAACAACTTGAACAACTTGAACAATTGAATCAATTAGAACAAATGGATCAATTTGCAGTATTAGATCCAATGGATCAATTAAATCAATTAAATCAATTAACACAGTTAAATCAAATGAATCAATTAAATCAATTAAATCAAATGAACCAAATGAATCAAATGAATCAATTTAATCAAATTAATCAATTTAGTCAATTTAATCAATTTAATCATTTAAATCAGTTGAATCAAATAAATCAATTGAATCATTTAAATCAAACTGGTGCACAACGTCATTCTAAATATGGTATTCAAAAATCAATGAGAAATAATAATTTAAATACAGTTGATTCGAATACTATAATGCCACAGATGGGCACATTTGCTGTATCCGCTTCTAATATGCCAATATTTAATAATATTTTGAGTAAAAATCAAGGAGATATAGAAACAGATGACTCAAATGTAAATAATAATGAATGTTTTGATAATGATATTGTGGATAATGAAAACGTTGATGATGTTGATGTTGATAGTGATGATGATGATGATGATGATGATGATGATGATGATAACAGTAATAACATTGAAAATAATAATCAGTTAAATTCTAATGTTGATAATAATTCAACTATTAATATGTTGATGAGTGTTATTCGTGTATTACAAAATTCAATATTACATATTGAAGAAGATCTTCATAATCAACATGCAAGTATAATACGTCTTGAGCAAAAAGTTGCACGTTCAATTAATGAAAAGCGTGGATCAGGTGTAGAATTTCCTTATGATTTATTACCGTGGGTTGGTATTGGTGATAAACTTCCATTACTTACTAATATTTTTATTGTTTTTGGCTTAAGCGTTAATCAGTTATATAGTTATCTTACATTATATGGTATAAAAGATGATCAAAGTTTCGACCTTAAAAACATAAATAGTAATAATATTGGTAATAATAAAGATGATAAAAACAACAAGGATGGTGATAATGATGATAACAAAGATAATGATATTAATATTGATGAGAAAAGGAATGATAATGAGAATGAAAATAGTAATGAGGATAGTAAAAATGATAGTCTTGGTAATGAAAAGGTTAAAACAACCATTATAGAAAATAAAGAGAAAAATGATAATTACAACACTAAAGATATTGATGTTAATAATAAGGGTATCAATAGTAGTAATAACGAAAATGTTAATATATCTAGTACCAAAGATGATGATGAAATTGAAAATAATGTTAATAACGAAGAAAGTAATAAAAATGAGGATTCTTCAAATATTCGTCAAGTTAACGAACATAAATTAGGTATCTTTAAACTTGCTAGATTTATTGGATGTAGTGATGTTGAAAAATATTGGGAAGTTTACTCATGTGGAAGAAGAATTTAATTGGGAGCTATATAGAAAATAAGAAGATGAAGAGTACACATAATGACTAAGATTAATAAATTAGAGGAATCATGATAGAGTACTTAGTCGGAGATGTATATGAATATTATGAATTTTATGATAATGATTATTTTATAGATATTAATTGTTTTGCTTATTTTTTTTATCTATTTCTTTTATTTAATTATATTTTATTTAGAATATATACTAAATTATATATTTATTTTAGTTAGGTTTATTTCATTTCTTTTAAATTTTGATAGTAGAGTAAAATATTTGGAATGAATTTTAATATTTATAAGTTTATATTTGAAATAAAATATTTGTTAAATTTACATTTTATGATTTTCTATAGTAAAAGTTAAGTATCTGATTAAATTATATAATTAATTAGTGAATTAATTGATTGATTGATTGATTGATTGATTGATTGATTGATTGATTGATTGATTGATTGATTAATTAATTATTCGCTTTCTTTACCAACCCAAAGAACATTATTGCACCTTATAAATAATTCATTCTCTAAATGAGTTCCATTTGATAAATCTGGTTCTTCTCCTAATTTTTGTTCAATTTCAATAACATCTTTATCAAGTAATAAATTCATATAATTATCAACTGTTAAAAGTGTACCATGATATTCAGTTCCTGAAAATTTCAATTTAACAACAACTTTGAGTCCGATTAGTGAATTTAAATAAGGTTTTGGATTTATTGGTTGAAAAGACATTAATTTTGAAGAATTATTTTGGTTGTCAAGTAATTTATTATATGTTAAGTTAGGTATTGAACTAATAATTAAACAAATAAATAATTTTTTGATAAAAACATGTAGAAAGAATTTTATTAAATGGAAAATAATGCGTAATACGCACCCATATACAAATTACTGAATACATACATTATATTAAGTTCTAAGAATTTTACCATTATCTACTTGAGATATATTCATAAATAGGAGAATACTAGAAATAAATAAGATAAATAAGAAAGTAAATAAATATATAAAAGTTTATATATGAATTATAAGAATGTGAATTTTTGACATAATCTATAACAATTATGGCATTTTATGAAGAATTGAAATAATTATGTTTGCGTTGTAAGTTTAATTTAAGTTAATTTAATTTATTTAATTTTTATATTTAAATTTTAAATTTATTCTTATTTATAAGTTTGAAAAACATTATAATATAATAATAAGTTAATAATAATAAGACTGGTTTAAATAATAATAAATAGAATAATAAATACATGCACAAATCATCATAATCATTTCTGATGGGTAAATTTTGTTTATTATTGTTGTTTTTTTTTTAATTTAAAGTTGTAATATCTTTTTTTTTTTTTTCGAAAAGAAAAATTATCTGGTTACTTATATTAATTTCTTTATTGTTTTTATTTTTTTGCTTTTTGTTTTTTTAAAATTTTTAATTTTTAAAAATTATTTGATCATTTATATAAAAAAATAAAAAGAAATCTAAAGTTCAGATTTTAATGGAACATTATCAACATCACCAACAACGACAAAATTGAAATCTGATGGAATTGTAACTGATTTTGAAGAAACTGATTTACCAGCTAATAAAGAAGCTAAGTTTGAATAACTTGAGAAATCAAGAGATTTTAAGTGTTTTGCAGCATCTTTAATAATTTTTGAAATTTCAGCAGTATTTGTTGAAGTAACTGAGAAATAAAATAATGAAGATTCATCATATGATAAAACTTTTGAATCAACAGTTGCAGTAACAGATGATGGAGAATTTGCAATTAAACCAGCAGCAACTAATTCAAAAGCTTCAGCATCTTCAACTGCGAAACCTAAAATTGCAGATGTTTTACCAGCTTTTCTAATTCTTGATTCATTACCTGAATAAGTTGGTTGTGGTTGAGCAACAACATCATTACCAGTTGGTAAAGTTGAAAATGGAGATTCAGAGACAAATTTTTCTAAATCTTCTGCATTAACATTTTCACCAATAATTTCAACATCTTCACTTAAGAATGAAGTTTTTGCAAATGATTTAATATCTTCAGATGAATAAGATTTAATACCATCATAATATAATGGTAAACCAAGACCTGATCTAAAAGTAATTGCATGAAGTTCTTCAAGACCTTTAAATTTTGGACATAAAGATTTAGTTTCATTAACATATGAAGCAAATGGTAATGCAATTTCTTTTAATTCATGTGGTTTATAAGAAGCTTTTGAAATTGCAGAACCTAAAGCATTAACAAAAAATGGTAATGCTTCTTTTAAGAAAGTTGCATTTAAAACTAATGAATCTCTTGTAATTTCAGCTGAATATTTACCACCTAATAATTCAGCTTCACGTTTAAGTCTTAAAGCTGATTTTTCTGGAGTATCAAGGAAAGTTGAAGTTGAAACTAAATGTGGAAGACCAGATGGACCTGATTTTGAACCTGCATTCTTAATAACAACTTTTAATGTTGAAAGAGAATCTGTTGATGCTGGAACAGTTTTAACTGAAACTGCACGAAGGGCAGATGTTGAGAATTGTCTTGCAGATCTAACTGAGAACATTGATAAAAGGATATATTAATGTGGATTGGTTTGATATGTTTAGAAATAAAACAAAATAGAAAGATAATATTAATAAATAATTAAATAAATAAATAAAGAAAAAGCCAACTGTAGTAATATAACAAATTCAATATTGTATATATTAAAATTAAAATTAATATTATTATAATATATTATGTTATACTATAGTATAAGATATATTAATATACTATATAAATTATATATATATATACTATATATATATATATTAATATAATAAGCTAAGATTATCACAACAATGTTAGCGTTATATAAAATTTTTGAAGTGGATTCTGCTAATAAAATCTAATAAAATCAATTACATAGCAAAATAAAACAAAGTAAAGCGACTTTTCTCGCCTCAGTATTTTTTTTTTTTTTTTTGCTCTCAAACTAATTAATTTCCTTCTTATTTCGGTCTTTCTGATTGGTTGAAAATTGTGGACGCTGTTTTTGGCTGCGAATGGTTGAAAGTTTATTTATTTTATTTATTTTATTTATTTTATTTATTTTATTTATTTTATTTATTTTATTTATTTTATTTATTTTATTTATTTTATTTATTTTAAATATTTCTTTTTATTTCTGTGGTCGATCGACCCTTTTGATTACATGAATAAAAAATTTTGAATTACATAATAAATAATTAATTATTTATATATAAATAAATTTATATGTAATTTATATGTAAATAATCATCAATTTTATTTATTTAGTTTAATTGATTGATTTAATTTATACAACAAATGGTTCAATAATACTATAATTTGACTAACAATATAACATATAGATTCCAATTTATATTTATATTCATTCCCCATCAGTAAACCATAACATTTCACCCATATGACGTAAACGTATAAATTTAGCAATACCAATTTTTTCACTTTCAATAATTTTCTTTAATTGTGTTAATTCACTTTCAAGTAATAATTCAACTTCACGACCACGAACATCCTCTCTACTAATTTTATCTAATAAAATCTTATTATCAATTTTAATTTGTTCTAATTGATCTAATACTTCCCCCATATTAAACATTAAACAATTACCTAAAATTTTCTTACCACGTTGATAATTTTTATTAATTTTAAAAGCAAATATACCTCTCATTGCACTACGATCAGCTGTTCTTGGAATTTCTTGAATTTCAACTAATCCAAATTTTGTTAATGTTGCAATAATTTTCCTAACATCACCTTCTTTCATTAAAACATTCTTAGCAATATTTTTCTCTTCAATTAATCTTTTATCTTCAATACAATTTAAAATTCTTAATGTTGGTGTACCAAATATTGTTTTAACAATTTGTTTAATTTCAAAATTTGGTATTTCCTTTTGTAATAATGTAAATGGAACATAAAATTGACCTGGTGATGTTTCAACTAAAAATGAAATTCTTTTATCAATTGTAAGTAATTTTAAATGTTGTAAAATTAATGTTAAAATTTTACCATTTTCAGAATTATTATTTAAATCAAATCCATTATCAATATTATTTAATTTATTATTTTCATCTTCATCATCTTCATCTTCATCATCTTCAAATGCTTTAATTTTTGATGTAATTTTATTTAATTTACTCTTTTTATATTTAATATTTGATTCATCATCCATTTTTCTCTTCCTATTAAAATTTCCATCTTCTCCTTCAATATCTCCATCTTCATCTTCATTATAAATTGTACCAATTAAATCATCTTTAGTTAAATCATATTTATTAGATAATGATAATTCTTTTAATATATCAATTGCACCAAAATTCATACCCTTTTGTTGATCTCTTAATTCTAATCTTTTAGATAATTCACGTCCAATTGATGGATCATATCCTGATGTTGATGATCCAGCACTACCAGCTCCAACACTTGCATCTGCAACTAATTTATCAACTAAATTTTCAATATTTCTAACTTCCCTTGAATTTTTTTCAATCCTTCTTAATGCAATATTATAAATTTTAGCTGTAATATTACCAATTCGATGTTTACAAATTGAAACTAATTGATTATCCCTTTCATATTTTAAAAATCTATCAAAAGATACGGTTAATGGTACATTTCCATTTAATCTTGTTAAATATTTAGCACCTTTACTTATTGATTCATTATTTTCATTTCCCTTCCCTTCTCCAATATCAACTTCTTCTCCATCATCATCATCATCATCAAATAATGTTGTTAAGCCACTCTGAATTCCATTACTTTTTGAACTTGATTTAATATTATTATTATCATTATCATTATCATCATCAAATTGAGACATTATACCAATTTTATTTAATTTATCCTTCCCTTTAGTATCAAAGTATAATTTCATAAATTTCTCTTTAGCTAAATCTTTAATAATTAAAGTTTTCTTTAATTGACTCATACCAGCAGTTTTAAATCTTGAATTGGATTCACCACCAAATTCATTACCTTTACTATATTGTAAACTATTATTAGCAAATTCTCTAGTAGCTGAAAGTATACATGAAGAAAATGTTTCATTTAATGGTTTAAAATCTAATTCTTTAACATGAATTAACCATTGATCTTCAACTAAATCAACAAATGCTTGTTCAATTTTATCAACTTCACTTTTAAGTTCAAGTTCGTTAACATATGAACTTATGGTTAAATGACCTCTTATTATCACATTTTGTATAACACTGGCATGAATTTGTCCAAATTTCTTACGTACATGTCGTACAATTTCATCTATATAAGTTAATTTCCAACATCCTTCTTCATTATGACAATAAAATATATTTTTCTTACCATTAATACTATTAGTATTTGTCATATAAACAACACAACCAAGTTGAATTAACGTAACTAAAATCTTTTTTAAATTTGATCCTTTAATACCACTCTTTTGTGATAATTGTAAAAATGATAATTTTCTTTGTGAATGTAAACATGAATAAATATATGCAGCTTGTTCACCAACATAAGCTCTTAAAATAACACAATGTAAAAAACATGATGGTGATTGAGTTTTAGCCGTAATTGGTAATTCAGACGGCACTTTTCTAACAGACATGATAAAATATATAATCTCAATATATTTTGATCTGTCAAATAATATTTAGAATATCAAAATAATTATTTTTAAATATTCCAGAATACATAAAAGTAAAGGAGAATGATTAGAAAAAAAATTTGATCAACTTGAATTTTCCAGATCCAAAAAAATATTTTTTTTTTAGCAAATTGAGGTTAATCAAAAATTAACATGAAGAAAAACTTGTCAAAAAATTTTACAATGTTATTACGTAAGCTGTTCGAGACAGTGTGATAATGAAATTAATTGACAAATAATAAAACTATTGTTTAGGAAAAAATATATACATATGGAGTTTATGATACATGTTTAAAGAGTATTTAAAGGTAATTGAATAATTCACAGTCAAATGATTTAAAGCATTTTGATATACTACATAATATCAAAAATAAAAATGCAAACGTTATTGAACATATCTCAAACTACGAAATATAAATTAAATATTTTTATGCTCTTTAAAACTTATGCTTTATATTCGTAAATTATATATATATATTCAATTATTTGTTTATTTGTTTATTTGTTTATTTGTTTATTTGTTTATTTGTTTATTTGTTTATTTGTTTATTTGTTTACTTGATTAACTATATTAAAATAATTAAACCCGTGAAATTAGTGTTTCCCTTTCCCAATTTATAAAAAATAGATGCTGAACATTCTATTTAACCGTTGCCATATCGCTCATTTCAAACAACAGATCATCGTCTTCGTCTTCCTCGTTATCACCCTGTTGAGTATTTTTTTCAACTCCAGTCTCATCCGACCGTAATACCGTCTGATCACTTTTTGATTTGAGACGTAAATGTTGATAATTTCTACTATTTTCATGACTGTTTTGTCTCCGTTGAATATTTTTAAGATTATTTAAAATTGTATTTAACGAATCCCTGTTACTTCTCTGCCCAGTTGCAATTTCATTAGTTTTACTTGTGTGTCTATCCTCAGAAGTTATATGACTCACCTCTTCAGAAAAACTAACACGGGGTTTATTCATACTACCTTTATCTAATGCAAATTTATCTTTCCTATTTTTAGTTTCTAATATGTTATCATCTTCGTTTTTTTCATATTCAGCATCATCCTCACTTTCAAATACGTCTTGACCATATGACATAGCTTTCAGTTGCTCAGATGTAATACTATCATGTCTATGGTAAGTTTTTATATTATAGTTATTGCTAGTATTATTGTTATTATTGTTATTATTGTTGTCTGTTGTGTGTACAGTGGTGGTATTCCTTAAATTATTATTCAGAATGTTTCTCAGATGACTTCCTGAAATTGATCCACTAGAAGCTGTTCTTGATTTTGGTTGTTGGTGAATATATCCAGGTCCTGGTAAAGAATTTGAATTAACTCCAGAACTTACACTGAAACTTCGAAGTAGTGATTGAGCTCTACCTGCTGTGGAACTACTACGGTTCATATTTGTAGCTCTTGGTAATGAGTAGGTAGAAGATGGGGACATTTTATCAAATGTACCAATATTCCCAACGTTATGCTCAGAGGTATCAGATAATCTTGTTTTTTGATTAGCATTGTTATTAATATTATCATCACTGATGTCGTTCAATTGTGTTGCAATATTAATTCCGGTGGCTACTGCACCAGATGTACCAGCAGTAGCGGTGGCTTTCAGAATAGAATGAATTGAATGTGAAATTGGTCCAGGTGTCCCAGTATTAGATTTTGGCGAATATGATGATGAGGTAACTAATGGACCATGAATAATACCCGTACTATTTCGACTGCTATGGCTTTCTCTGCTACCTTTGCTATCTCTGCTGTTTGCTCTCATTCTATTAAAAGTATTTTCATGTCTGGTATTTCTATCCAATGATCCAAAGGTCATGTTATGGTTACTATTGTTATTATTATTATTCTGATTTTTTGGAAAGTTTATAGGAGCAGAAGTAGTAAACCGTTTATGTTTATCATTTTCCAATTCAAGATTTTGTTTATTATCCTTTAATAATTGAACGGTTGAATCCAAATATTTTTGATCGTGAGATGATGTAATCAGCGGAGGTGGTTTGGAAGGAGATGATGATGACGATCTAGAAAATGATAAACCCTCCTTCAGTGGTGATCCATTAAATAAATCATTATTTTTTTTTAAACTTTTAAAATTACTTAAGCTATCTTCAAGTACAATGGATGAGTTATTTGAGATTCTTAAGTCAGGTTTTGAGTCTAATAATTTCATGAAATTATTCAAATCATCATCTAAATATAACGAATTATTTGGCTCAATATCAGAAAATGATGATGTAATAAATTTGTTTCTTGATTTGAAGTTCTGTAAAATTGGATTGGAAGATGGTGTAAAATTGGAATTATTATTACCAACAGTAAAATAACCTTCTAAACTATTGTTTCTACTTGATCCATTTCTAAATCTTGAACCATATGATGACGGGAATTTTCCTGATGTAGATGTTACTAATGCGGTAGCCAAATTTGTGTTACTTTCATTCTTTTCTGTGCTATTATTGTAAAAATGAACACTTGAAGTTGAATCTGTTCTATTAACTGGAATTGGATTTGAATTTGAATAAGAGGATGTAATTATTTGGTTTGGAGAGATACTATTATTATGCAATAAATTCATATTTGGAGGGGATGAAGACGACGCCATTGAGCCAGTTTTAAAAATTGAAACAGATCGAACAGACATTCTTCTTTTAGAAGATAAACTATTTACTGATGTACTCGAAGCACGAAATTTTATATTTCCAATAGGAGAGCTTGCAGAATAGTCGGGATTATTGTTTGTATTAGCATTTATATTTGAAATCTCCTTACCATACCACAATTTATTTGAATTCATTTCTATATTTAAGTTGCTAGGAATTTGTTCTGAGTCAGTATCGTGTAAATTTATTTCGTCACGTGTATTTTGGTGTATTTCTTTTATAATATCTGTATTTTTGTTATCATAATTATCATCAACTTGGACATAGAAATTACAATTTTTTCTATATGAGACAGATAAATTTAACGATCCAATTGGTGTTATAACTGGTAATAAATCTTTTGATTCAACGATATCCATATCTGGTTTATCTGGAATTAACGCACGACTTAAACCAAATCTTCCCTTTGATGTTAAAGATTTAGAACCATTTAAAATTTTAGTCTTAATTTTAATATTATTATTTAAACTATTATCATATAATAATTTTGATGATGGTAATAACCTCATCAATGTGTATAAGCATCTAAACAAAACAATTGATTTTTTATAAATAATAGGTAATTCAATTGAATCATTATCATAATTATCTAATTCTAATTTAACAAGCCATCTCTCTAAAACTATTTCTGATTTCTTTTTTATGTTTATGATATCATCATCTATATATAATTTTAAATTGTTATCATTTAACAAAGTTAAATCTAATACAGTTTCAACAATCATTGGTGGTAACGTGGTAACATCTTTGTTATACCACGGAAGTAAAACTTTTTTAGGAATATCATTATTAAAAGTTTTGATATTGAACCATATATCAGGTTTTGATTTTTCTTGTTGTTGTTGTTGTTGTCTCTGTAGAGTACTTTTTGTTAAAGGTTTTGAATTAAGTTTTAAAGAACTTAAAGAATTGGCGATATCATTGCGGTTTATTCCATGTAATGAAGATACATTGCCATCTAAATCAGCAAGGTATTTATTAGAATTATCAATATTATTATTAACATTATTATTTATAATATTACTATTATTATCATTATAAACCTTATTCTGCTGTCGTTTATTTCTAAAACCAACTATTATATTGGCAGACTTTATAAAAAAATTATGTATTATTTGGGACAAATTATCTGTCTCCTTATCTGTGAGCCACCTTGATTTCACTCCAGTTGAAAACGACATTATCGAACTTATTTCTTCCGATAAAATCTTTATGATGGGTAGATGTTGTACTTTTAGTTACAACATATGCTCTTGAATAAATAAAAAAAGATTCAAAGTGTTTTAAAAAGAAACAAGAAAAGGGAAAAACTATTAAACAACAGAAAGATGTCAAACAAGAAACAAAATATAAAAAAAGCTCAGCTTGGCTTACTCTTTGTATGGCCTATCAGTCTAGATATAATTTATATATAAATATTTATAGTCATAATAATAATAGTGGCACAATACCGGACCCTCCCGCATATTATGCTTTCTTGTATAATAAAAAATTTGCCTTCTTTCTCGGCTTATCAATTTTGATGTATGGTATTTTTAATTCGATCCTCTTAAAACATGACAAACATATTTAATAATCGACTTATCAGCACATCTGATATAGATACATAATATATATATATATATTCTGGCCTCTCGCCACACTTTTTATTCCTTTACTTCAAATTCTTATATATTATATAAAAACCTTTAACATAAATAATGTTTAATATCTTTATCCATCTATTCGATAAGACTACATAAACTTTTTAAACCTTCAACAGAAACCCCGCCACTTAACAAGATACCTCTTTGAGTTTCTCTTAATCTTCTAACTTTGATGTAAGAATCTGCAACTTCTACAGCACATTTATTTTTAGAATGAATATCCATATCTAATGACAATTCTTTATCAATGTTGGACCAAATAATACTGTCTCCTGGAAATAAAAATGCATTTCTTTGCCAAATTTTATCAACTCTATCACCAGATTTATAACTGTTTTTAGTCATTTTTTGTAATTTTTCACCTATCATACTTAAAAGTTTTGGAACCTCTTTATAAGTATCTTGAATTAAAGTCTCTAATGGTAACTCATCAAGAACTTCTTTAACAGCTATGATATAATCTTTCCACTCTTCAACCAATGATATAGCCGCAATTGTCATTGATACAATTAATGAAGTACCGTGCGTTTCAATATTATTTAATAATTCATCCATTGCCGCTTGTTTAGCATCATTTTCACCATTAGCATATAATACTTGTGAGATCAAAACTACTATACGTTTGTTCTCTGGAAAAGCATCAAGTAATTTTTTAAATTCATTTAATGATTTATCAAATTCACCTTTAAAATATAGTGATAATCCTAACACTGTAAAGCATGAAATTAAACATTTTTGAATATCAATAGTTAATTCTGAAACAGTTTCTAATAAAGTTCCAACTTCTTCACATAGATCTTGAGCTTTAATATATTGTTTACCGGCTAAAAATAATCTGGATAATTGGCACTTTGCTCGACAATAACAGATTAAAACTTTTTCAGATTCAGTCTCCTCATATTGGGTTTCATATATTTTACATAATTTTTCACAATATTCAATTCCCTTATCAAAAGAATATAACCTTTCAATCACATCAACTGTTAATTCTAAAGCAAATGTATCGTTTGGATATAATTTTAAATAATTAAGTAAACCATAATTAACTATAGTTAATTGCTGAATTGCGTCCAAATCTCTTTCTTCAAAATTATCACTCATGATTGTGTCAAAAACTGAAATTGAATATAACAAAGTATTCATAGGACTACAGCCTTTTGATAAAACATATGAATGTGTGTATAAATTTCTCGAAGCAGCTAAATCTTTCTTCTCATTTGCGATTAAAGCTTGACCCAGCCATGGAGTTGACGTTGCTGGAGCAATAGATTGAGATCTTGCAAAACATTCATTAGCTAACTCATAATCGTGATATTTAACATATAACATACCTAAATTGAACCATATTAAAGCAGATTTTGATTCAATGGAAAGTGCTTTGATAAAGCAATGTTGCGAATATTTCGCATTTTGAGATAACAAGATAATACCTAATGAGTTCCAATAATCAGCATTGGAAGGCTCTAAATTAATAGCCTTATTTAATAATTTAATTGATGCATTCCTCAATACTTCATCTTTTGAATCTTGATACCACTTTATTAATGAAATAGCAATATTATAAATTAAACTTGAACGTAAATCTTTCAAATCATTAGTTGTTGTACACAAAAATCCGGCAATACACGATAAAGTAAAATAAGCATGAAACACTGTCTTATACTTTTTATTTTGAATTAAGTCTGGAATATCATAATCTGCTATATTTATACATGATAATAATTCATTATCATTAAATTTAATATCGTTTAGCAATGTACCTATTTTTTCAACTGGTAATTTCGAAAATAAAGATTGCATTGATAACCCAACAGACAGTAAATCATTTAACGCTTTCCATAACTTGATCGACTTCTTTTCCAACGAAAAAGCTACTAATATATAATCAAAAGCTTCTATTAGAGAATCGGATGATCTTAAGATTGCGCCTCTCTTAATTTCAGAACTGCAACGTAATATTAACGTTTCAACTAATAACGTCAGAATACATACATTATGTTTATTTTTCTCTATTTGTAATATATTTCTTAGCATCCTAACACTTCTGTCATACTCAAGGGTACATGTGAATGAATATGCTAATAAATAAACAGCGTGCCAGTCAGCTTTCAATTCCATTTCCGAAGTAATACCTTCATCACTGGCTGGAATCCCAGATTGTAGCTCTATAACGTGTGTTAATACTTTGATACTAGCTTCTAATCTACCTTTTGCAGTATAAGCTTCTCCTAGTGATAACCAGGAAGAAGCATCATAAGGATTTATACGTAATGCAGTTTGAAAATATTCAATAGCTTTGACATCATCTTTACATTCCATGGCACAACATCCTAGTACACGATATGGCCAAGAATTATCTGATGATTTATTGAGTGTTGAATTAAGCTCTCTTCTTGCCCGGTCATTTTCAACTACCGCTTTACAAATAATGCCCGCCATCTCCCAGTCTTTTACGGAAGTGAAATGCTCAACAAGTTTATATGAAGCATCAATCTCAGCAGGATCAATTTGAAAAGCTTTATAAAACAATTGAATTCCCCTATCTTTCTTACCAAGATATTTGTAATAAACCATACCTAAGGTAGTAAAAGCTGGAGCGTAATTTGGTGAAAGTTTTAAACATTTTAAAATTAACGATGAGCATTTGTTTGTTAATAATTTAATCGTTTCAGTATCTAATAATATCTTTGAAGTATCTAATTCCATAAAATAAGAATAAGCTAACCTGAAAAATAATGTTGATAAAACTTCAGCAGAGTTTGAACTGTTTGTTTTGTTTTCTTCATTCTGAAAAATTTCAATCGCACGTTCAAGATATTGTCTACCAACAATAAAATTGTTCAGTAAGAGTTGACACCAACCATATTCTTTGACTGCTTCCACATTTTTCGGATCTTTCTCTATTAAATCAAGAAAAATTGCAGATGCTTCTTTGTACTTCTTAGTTTCAACTAAAATCAATGCTTTACCAATTTTAACCTTTATATTGTCTGGATCTTTCTTTGAAATAGAGTCATAAAATGCCAATGCTTTGGAAAAGTTTTTAGGGGCCTCATAATAAGTATAAATAATAGCTAGATTTAATGTCTGAGCAAGTTTAGAATTTGAAATAATAAGGCCGGTGATATTTTGTAAAGTTACGGTTGTCTTTGTAAAATATTCAGAAACGTCTAAGGCTACTGGATAATTTTTCAAATGGATAGCATAATCAGCAATAATTCTACAACAAATAACAGATGATTTCACACGTGGTAAGGCTGATAACATTGAAGCTAATATTTCTTGTGGTTGAACATCAAAAATTTTGTATCTTTCATCAGTAGTGGTACTATTCTGAGTATTATCTATTGAATCTATATTATCATTATTATCTTCACTCTTCTGTATTTGCTTTTTCTTATTCCTTTTCAATGGCGTTAGATAATCGACCACTTTAGATTTTTCAAAAGGACAAACATCTGAAATCAAAAAATTATAAAAAACCAATCCGTAACCTTTTGATTTATCGAATAACTTGATATAAGTAGCTAATTTTTCAAGTTCCAAATCTGATAATGAAGATGGGTCCAGCCAGTCAAAATACAAATTCCAAGCAAATTCGGAGGGGCATTTAATTAATATTAAACCATCCACAATATCTAATATATCTTCTCTCAAATGTTCTTTTTCCGAAGCTGGTGCAGCTAACAAAGTTTCATATTTGTACGTAAGATAATTATTTTGAGCCTTATATCTTTCGTTGTCATTTTGCTCCAAATCTATAAGTAATTCATACAATTGAGGGATTTCAGATGATGAAAAGATTGGCCATAATTTTTCATTATATTTTAAATTTTTAGCACTCTCCGTCATATTAACAGAGAAGGTTAATTTCACCTTATCCTTAATTTTTTTAATTTCTCTCTTTTCAGTATCATCGATAATTTTAATTAAGTCTTTCAATGAGTCAGAAGGTTTGTTGACTTGGTATCCAACGATATCACCTAATTCAGATAAACCAGGAATAATTTGTTTTAAATAATAAAGCTTCATAGGAACAAAATCTAGCCCATGTCTCTTGATATAATCATTTATATATGTAACAACTAAAGTCAAAGGGTCATTGTTGGAACTTAAGAGCTGAGCTAATTTAGTTAATGTTTCGAAAAATGGTACAAAGTCTGGCCTCTCAATTCGAATAGATAGCTGACCTCTCCAACCATTGGCATCTTCTGGATGTAAATCCGTTGCTCTCTCATAATATTTTAAAGCTTCATCAAACATTTTCTTTGATTCAAGAGATTTGCCTGTAAGTAGTAACGCAAGTAAGTTTGTTTTGTCTGCTTTAAGAACGGATTTAGAAGTGGAAAGGCAATCATCAAAATCACCATTTTGGAATTCTTTCTTTGCTTGCTTTAGAAGAGTTTGAAGCTCTCTTTTTTTATCTTTAGCTTTAGTATTAGAAATAGACTGACTCATGGTTCACTCTTCTAATTGGATGTAAAAGTATTAGAATCAGTAATATGCCTAGAAAGGAAGAGAGACGAAAAGAAAACTGTCTCTTAATGTTAAATAGCTCAGTATTTTTTTCATCTAAATGGGATTTTTCTGTTGTGTACATATTAAATTTTACATCGCGGTGAAATCTAGTGTCATCTTGTAAAATTAATCAATGTTTACTGTATAATGATATCATATTATTATTGTTTTATATCAAAATCTAGTAGAGTCCAACCAACTCAAAAAATATAAGGACTAAGAAAAAATATGGATAATTCACAAGATAGGCAGGATCTTTCGAAGACTGAAATACAAAGATATAGAATGATATTCAACATGATTGATCAAGACGGAGATGATAAGATTTCCGGTGATGATTTGAAGGCAATTGCAGAAGATGTTGATCTAAATCTTGATGATTCGGTAATAAAAGATATGATTGGTAACGATCATGATAAATTAGATTTTAATTCATTTTTAAAAATTGTTGGATCCAAGTTTTCAAGTTTTAGTGATGAAAATGAATTGAAAGATTTGTTTGCTCCTTTTACTGAGAAGGATGGTATAGATAGTTCTTTTTTGAAGAATAATTTATTGGATATATCGAAAACGGACGACGAAAAAAAGTCAGTAACTGAAGTCGTTGATGAATATACAAAAGAAAACAAAATTACAGGATATAAAAAGTTTGATGCTGATAAATTTATTGAAAGCGTCAAACGCTAATTGGGGAAAACTAATAAATAACCTTTTTTGGAACTACCAACTTTATAAAATACATATTTACTTATTAATATATATTTGTGAGGATGTATTTATTATGTGTATATATATGTGGAATTGAAATGGGACAAGAATGACCTTAGAATGACAAAATATGTTTAATCATTCTATATAATCAATTACAAAAAAGTAGTTCATCTGATATATATATATATATTTTGTAGAATATAGTGTACAATTAATGGATAAGTTTATTTTCTTTTTAACAAAAGTGTTTTTTTGTGTTTATGATAATGAGTGGAAAACCAGAGTAATAAACTAATCAATAATTAATTCTTCAACGCTCCAATCTTCATATGACCCATCAGGAAGGTATCTTCTAACGACTAACGGAATTTTTTTTGCAGACAATTCTTTCATTGCTATTTGTAAAGGATCTGTTTCACCTTCAATATCCACCAATACAGGTGCGTTCATTGATATTTGTAAGGCTCTTGTACCAAGAATACGAGCTCTTTCATATTTTGTCATAAATGGTGTGGTAATTCTATCTTCTTTTGCAATTGCTCTTGGTTTAGCTCTCTTACCAACTTCTAATAATCCTGTTTCGTCTCCATTTGGACCAGAATTGATGACAATTCTTCCATCTTGATCGATTTCAGTTCCATTTGCATTTCCATTTAAATTATCGTCATCTTGAAAACGTTCATCATCTGAAAAACGTTCTTCATACTCTTCTGGGTAGCCTTCTCCGTAGCCTGACATATCTAACTTATATTTTGGTTTGTTTTAAATATTTATGAATATAATTCGATAACTATATCTATGTTGATTTTTATTACTCATTATGAAGCACTCAAAACCCAAAGAAAAATTTTCACAGAATATTTGATAGTTGCAACATGAAAATTAAAATTACAGTAGAAAAAAGATCTGTGTGCGAGAAAAAAATTTAATATGGCTCAGTAAAATTATTGATGAGACGTACATTAATTTTAATCATAATATTATTCTGTAAAGACCATACACAAAAAAAAATAAAAAAAAATTATCTTGGACTTTTATATACAAATTTGAATAATATGGTAACACATTTTGTATATTAAATATTTCATTAACATGGTTGGAACAAAGCAAAAATTAGAAGATGAATCATCGCAAATACGGCAACCTAAAATCCAATCCATACCCAACACTACTCTTTCAAATATCGATATAAATGATAATGAAAATGAAAATGAAACTGAAACTCTGAAACAAATTAAATTGAAGTTATCGCAAGAAGGGCAAGATACCGATGATGTTATAATAACCCCAATAATTCCATCCACTCCACCTTACTCTATATCATCATCAAAAGTTAGAGGAAGAACATCATCAGTATCGTCAACGCGTTCAAGGTCAACATCAAGTTCCAGAGCTTCATCACCTCGTCCCAAACATTACATATGTAACTTTCCAGGTTGTTCAAAGGCATATTCACGTCCATCATTACTAGATCAGCATATTCAAACACATTATGGATATAGACCATTCAAATGTGAATATTCTAATTGTGGAGAATCATTTACAAGAAAAGATCATCTGGAAAGACATCGTCTCAAACATTTGAATAACGAAGATAAACCCTTTCATTGTCAAATATGTAATAAGGGTGTCAACACAAAACAACACTTAAAACGACATGAGAAAACACATTTTAAATCATTTCTTTGTGATTATGAAGGTTGTAATGAATCTTTTTATAAACATCAATCATTAAAAGCTCATATACGTGCTGTTCACGAAGGTAATGATGGACATAATTGTAAAATTTGTGGCAAAAAATTTGAGAGACCTAACCGCTTAATAAGCCATATGGAGAAACATCATTCGGATAGTTCAAAATTAATGTGTGACTTCCCAGGTTGTTATAAAACATTTCGTGTTTGGTCTGCCTTACAATTACATACTAAAACAGATCACCCAAGATTAGAATGTGAAGTTTGTGGTAAAAAATGTGTTGGATCAAACGGTTTGTCGAATCATATGAAAATTCATGATGAGAGTACAGTCATAAAACTATGGAAATGTCATCAATGTGGTGACAAATTTCATAAAAAAGAAGACGCTGTGCATCATTTTGCAGAAAAGCATCCTTTGTTGGAATTACCTGAAGAATTGCATTATGCGGTTAGAGAAGAAAAAGAAAAAAATTGTTCTGGAAAGCATAAACGGGATATTGATGACTTGAATTCAAAACTAAATGAAAATGAAAATGTAGAAGAGCTTAATGTTAATCAAAAGATTAGTAGGCCAAAATCCTCGGAGGGTATTGAAGTGTTGGAAGATTATGGTTTTATTGTTTCAACTCCAACTAGGAATACGTTCAAGCGTCAACAAGCTAATAGGATACCTTCATCTCCAGATGTTATGAGTTTACTTGTTGATAATGTTGATCTGCGTTTAGACTGTCCTTATTCTAATTGTCAAAGATTGTTTAAAAGAGATTATGATTTACAAAGGCATTTAGAATGGCATGAAAGGCAAGATGAAAATTTATCTGAAAAGGTGGATTCAATTCTTTCAGAATATGAATATAACGAAAACGGAGAGCTAATAAAAATTACGGATAAAAATTAACTTTAAGCATATTATCAAAAAGGTATATCGGTTTGATATTATGAGTGTCATTTTTGTTTATTTTATAAACTATAGGAATATTATTATTTTTCAACCTAATGTACAATAGTATTTTTTGTAATAATCTATACAGCTTAATATGTATACGTATAAAATATTATTTTTACGTCAACTTCTAAACTTACGATAATGTCTTTCTAATTTATTGTTAAATTGTCTATTCTTCTCATGTATTGCACCATCTTTACCTTCGTCAGTGATTTTCCTTCGTTTTCTTGATACGTTTTCTTCCCAATTTTTCAGATTGTTCACATATTTATCTAAGTTTTTATCAGAAGAGATACTTGATAAAATATTCTCTGGAGACATTCCTTTTGATTTTAATTTTTCATATAGCAATTTTTCTTTCTCATATTCGTCTTTAGTTTTCTTACCATTTTTCTCGAGATTACGGACATTTTTTGCGTAAGTCCTCTCAGCTAATTTCTTATAGTTATGTAATTCACCCTTTTCAAGATCCTCGGATGCCAAATGGGATTGAATCTGGTTTCTCTTAGTCTCCCATTGCTCATCTTCTTCTACCGTATACTCTAATGAAGAGATATTAACCGGAGTTTTGCTTTTCTGAACCTCAGTGGACGTCTCTTCACTTTTATCTGGTTCATCCTTCAAGTCTTGAAGTTTCCTTTTCTGTGAAAGTGATTCTTTGTTACCAGCAACCTCATCATAGACTACACGTCTATTTTCTAAAATAGATTTTGCTCTGGCATTTTTTAAAGATTTTAATCTATCTTGTATACTTTCTTTTTGTTTATTCGACATGTTTTCAATAGTTTCATCGCAGAAATATTATAATTAATTCAGTAATGAGTAATAGTTAAATTCATGTTATCAGGAAAAAGAATAGAAAAATTATGCAATACTATTCCAGTGCACAGATGTCAGAAACCTTAATGATTCTGAAAAATCCGATGTTGTAGACATCCAATTTTCCGCTGTAACATATTTTTAACCAGTTTCATAATCCAAAATTAAGAGTACATAATACAAACATTATAAAAATTCAATTGTTTTATATAAATTGTAGAAAACTAGTAATAATATTAAATATTCACTAATTAAATCCTTCTTTCCTCAATTCTCAACCTTCTAGCCTTGGTTCTTTCACTAGGGGTCAGTACCCATTCAATACCATCATCAATATCTTCTAACGTGGTGATCTCTTCTTCTTCGTCTAATCCCACAATCATAATTATCTGCGTAACTTTTATGAAACTTGAACGTAATCCATAATTGAATTTGGTTAATTCACCAATAATAGTGCTGATGTCTTGCTCTAATTTAATAGCACCCACTCCGCTAACTTTTTTCTCCAATTTCCAGATCTTGCTTTCCAATATAATTGCAGATACATCAACTATTCTCTTAATTAGTTTATTAAAAACCGGATTAGCTAATGTTGTTGCGTAAGGTATAATCAAGGAATTCCAGTTCTTAATAAATCTAGCAATTCTATCTGCGTCACTCATTGAATTGATATTATTTGTGTTGCCGTTTAATGTATTATTACTTGTGGTTTCTAAACTATAATATTGTCCCTCTTCAACATCCATGTTGTAGTTATCACATATAGAACCATTGACTAGCTTTATAATACGAGTTTTTACAACTTTCTCAAAAATTAATCGAATGTTGCTATCAATAATAGTATTGGTACGCTCATTGAAACCGAAAGGAATAGAATTTAACAATCCTTCAATACGTGAGTGAATTACGTTGTCTGGAGGAACTGACATGTCAGAAATTGAAGTCATATTGGATAAATTATTTTCAGATGACTTTCTAACAGTTGCTAACTCTTGATCGTCTACCATTAATAAGGAATTTGTTTTCACATTACTCATACATGATTTCATCAATTTTTCTAAATAGGTGGACATCACTGACATTGTATTTAAATAAATAACATATTGCTTGATATCAGTATCATCACCTATTAAATATGTTGAATCTTCATCGCCTTCGCCTGTCATGGTATATGAAATTGCAGCATTAAGACTTCTCATAAATAAAGATCCTGTATTTGCAATATCTGTGGCATTGAGACCAACTGGTGTAGAGCTTCTGGTTGGAGTACTTACAGCAGAATCACTGTACGCTAACTCTGGAAGTGGATTTTGTTGTTGATTGATTTTTTGAATTGTGCTTTTAGTAAGTAAATTTGATGTTTGTTTCAATGATAAAGATTTTAAACGTTGTTGGATTATATTTATAAAATCATTAACTAAAATTCTTTTAATATTAGAAACCATATTTTTAATTGTTGAGAGTTCACCAGTAGCTAAAACTTCTAGTAAAATGGTATTTAATGCAATAATTATATCATCAGCTAACGAAGATATTGCAGGTTCTTCTGGTATTAGTGTATATAAGGAATTTGCTGTTGAATTCTCTAATTTTTTAAACACCAAAGTTAAAAATTTTAAACATACGGTAAAATGTGGTAACAAACTACCTAAAGATTCAATTGTACAGGCCTTTTCCAATGTTCTTCTAACTGTATATGTACAAAACAGATCAAACTGTCTTACAATTTTATCATGGACTTTGATTCCAAATGAAGATAGAATCAAAGGTATTGGAAAAATATTTTTATTTGCAGTATCGGTATCATCTAAAAATTGATTCCAAACAACAACATAAAATTTAGAATACATTGCCCAGTGATTCATCATTGCTGATAACTCATCAGTAATCTGAGAAACTTCAGCTAACTCAACAGTTTCGGTATTATCGTCTTCTTCATCTTCTTCCTCTTCGCTCTCTGCAACATTTTTATATATTTCTTTAATAAGAATTGGATATCCATATTGTTGAACATCGATCGCAAGTTTATCTAAATGTTTAGAATCTGCATAAGTTTCATAAATTAAATTGCTTTGTAAATCACATTCCATTTGAATATCCTTTAGGATATCATTAACTACTGATTTTCCATAAAATGATCTAATAACTTTGGAATGTTGGTTGACAATACTTGATATGGTTTGATATAATCTAAATAATAATTGTGCGTAAAATTCAGGTTTGGAATTTTGATTTTGTGCATTTCTTATAATATTTCTAGATTGATCACTTATTATTCCACAAATAAATTTGGAATAGCATTTTAATCCAATTTTGGCTCTACCAATCAAAGGAAAAAGTTGGAAGAAGTAAGTCAGTTTTGATACATCTCTTTTAGAGGCTGCGTCGTTGAATTCTTTTACAAAGATAACTTCCAGTTCATTTATCCAACGTGCTATTAAATCAGATGGTAAATCTTCCAAAGAGACCGTTGGAACTTTATATTCAACATAAGCATCATTGAGTAACCCTTCTGGCAAATTTCTTATAATTGATATTGAGTTAGATGCAACGAGCCAGTCTTTTCTTTCTATGGCGTCATGGGCTCTAGTAAGTTCTGATTTTAAAGTTTTAACATGATCAACATACTCCTTAATTTTAATCAATTGGCTTTTTTCTGAATCCAGTAGACGAACTCTTTCTGTTATTTTGAAACTTAGA
Organism: Pichia ethanolica; assembly: GCA_030570435.1. Classification (NCBI taxonomy): domain Eukaryota; kingdom Fungi; phylum Ascomycota; class Pichiomycetes; order Pichiales; family Pichiaceae; genus Pichia; species Pichia ethanolica. Next base: position 2,596 of record JAJLVP010000027.1, on the reverse strand, counting down.
GAATTGGCACCATCCATTATAGTTTTTAAATTTCTAGATTGATTTAGAGTTGGTGATAACTCAACTCTAGATATCTCTAAAGATCTAATTGTAGATTGATGTTGAAATGCATTCTTACTTGTGCACAATTGAAGCGTGGAATCAATATTTTTTTGTGTTGTAGAAATATCAGATAATAATTTAGATAATTGTTTGATGTTAACACTAGTTTTTAAACTTGAGTTCAATGAATTTACCTGGTCCAATAAAAAATCTATTTTCTCATCTTGATCTAAAAGATCTGATGTTTTCTTACTAAAGTCCATTGTCTTTGTAACCGTTTATATTCAAGCTTATGTTTATGTGAGTTGAATTGTGAATTTATTCTGGAAAGAAAAACAATATAGATAATTTTTCTACTAAACTGACCTATATTTCTGGATTGTTTTGTATCAACTGTTTGGTATTATATACAACAAATTGAAATCATTAAGCCAACGCGGAGAGGTTGTCGTTGTTCGTCTCTCTCCTAAGACAATCAAACTATAATTTTGAATTTTTCATATTTTTTTTCTCATTTTTGGACTTTGTATATTTTTTTTTTGAAGAAAATTTTCATTGATTTTGATGAACGCCATTCAACTTTTATATCCCTGTTTTTTTTCAGTCTTCCTGTTCCATAAGCATATATATAATATATCGAAAACAAACAACGATTATTCTACAAAAATGACTACCGTTGAAAAAATCAAGTCCATCGAAGAAGAGATGGCTAGAACACAAAAGAATAAAGCTACCGAGAAACATCTCGGTATGCTTAAAGCAAAATTAGCTAAACTCAGAGCTGATTTGCTTAAGGATGCTGCAGCATCAAGTGGAGGAGGTGGTGTAGGTTTTGATGTTAAGAAAAGTGGTGCAGCATCTATTGGATTTGTTGGATTCCCATCTGTTGGTAAATCTACGTTATTAACAAAACTTACAGGTACAACTTCAGAAGCTGCAGCGTATGAATTCACAACTTTAACTACTGTTCCTGGTGTTATTAGATATAGAGGTGCTAAGATTCAAATGTTAGATTTACCTGGTATTATTGAAGGTGCCAAGGACGGTAGAGGTAGAGGTCGTCAAGTTATCGCTGTTGCTAGATCTTGTGACTTAATTTTTATTGTTTTAGATGTTAATAAGCCATTACGTCATAAACAAATTATTGAACATGAATTAGAGGGTTTTGGTATAAGATTAAATAAATCTCCTCCAGATATAATTGTTAAGAAGAAAGAAAAAGGTGGTATTAGTATCACATCAACTGTTGCATTAACCAAAATTGATGAAGATGAAGTTAAAGCAGTTTTAAATGAATATAGAATAAATTCATGTGAAGTTTCTTTTCGTGAAGATGCAACAGTCGATGATTTAATTGATGTTTTAGAAGCTCATAATAGAAAATATATTCCTGCAATTTATGTTCTTAATAAAATTGATTCTTTTTCAATTGAAGAACTTGAACTTTTATATCGTATTCCAAATGCTGTCCCTATTTCTAGTGGAAATGAATGGAATCTAGATGAATTATTGGAAGTTATGTGGGATCGCTTGAACTTAGTTCGTGTTTATACTAAACCAAAAGGACGTTTACCGGATTTTTCTGATCCTGTTGTTTTAAAAGGTGATAAATGTACTGTTGAAGATTTCTGTATGAAAATTCATAAATCTTTAATTGATGATTTTAAATCAGCATTAGTTTATGGTACCAGTGTTAAGCATCAAAATCAATATGTTGGTTTATCACACAAATTACAAGATGAAGATGTTATTACCATCTTAAAGAAATAGAAACGTGGGTTTCAATTTTCATTCTATTGAAGTAATTTACTTTATTTCATATAATTATTAAATTATATACAATTAAATAGTAGTAGGAGTAATAATAATAATAATATAAAATATATAATAAAACTTTTAATTCTGTTTGTTATTCTCTGCACTAATAACACTCATACATTGGAACTTGTTTGCATAATTAGCTTTATATAACCGTATTAAGCCATCATCGCCACAACTACTTAATATTGTACCTGTTAAATTCCAACTAACTTTCCATACTTCTCCAGTATGATCACTAAAAGCATTTAATAAAGAAATTTCAAGTTTTAATATATCAGGATCTTCAACATCTTTATGACTATTAAGTTTAAAAATTCTAACATATCCATCTTTACATGCTGTTGCAATTAAATGATAACTTCTACCCATTGTTGGAGCCCATGAAACACTTCTAATCAATCCTTTGTGTTCTGGTAAAACTAAACCTTGAACAAATTTATTAGTTGTTTCATTTTTATAATATATATAAGCTTGATCTAATGCACTGATAACAAATTTTTCGGAACTAAATTTTGATGTACACCATGAAATACTGAAATCACTTTGTAAATGATTTGCTACTGGATTTTTTAAAATTGAAAATTCTTCAACTATTGTCCATTGTGATAGATCACTTGGATCAGTTGATTCATAAATTCTTAATTTACCTTCACTACCAATTGTTGCAAGTTTTAAACCTAAATGAGATGGTAAAAAAGTGGCATCATATAAAGGTCCATGAGAATCTGATAAT